>JANHAO010002005.1:0-30365 GCA_026873985.1 Saraca asoca | reverse complement strand
TTATTATTATTATTATTATTATAGTTGGAGCGGCTAATCTACTAAATTTACACGCAAAGGCTTCCTGCCAGTGAGATATTATTTGAAAACAACTATCTATTATAAGTTAGGTGGCCATATGAAACAATTCACCATCTCTTCCTCCAATGCACCTTTTGCTAGAGCAATCTGGTTTGCATCAGATCTCTGCATTAGATACCCAGAAATATGGCCTGCCTCGAGATGTTTCTCATTGGCTCACATCATGTATAGAGGCAAGTAATTACACTTGAGTTTGTCCAATTACAATTATAATGGTATGCCATAAATCAAGTAGTTTCCCAGAACCAGAAGCAGAAGTCAAATGCATTGGAAACTTTGAATACTATAAACATTTTAGGAGGTGTCTATTATAATTCAATCTATACTACCAGAGGAGTGACTTTATTGCTTGGACTAAGACAGCTTTAGATGGAAGCACATCTTCGACATCAACACTGGATTGGCATAATAACAAAGGGATCAGTCTATTAGGCATTGCCTTTCGCAGAGAGATTATGCTACCACCATCAACTCCTTAGTATAGTAGCATATTAGCAACTACCAGGTGGGATTTCTTTGCTCCACTCCTTAGTATCTCCTGTATCTTGTGAAACAGAAAAAAAAATATAAAAAAAAGTCAGGTGGCTCTATTGGAAGCTTATGATTTACTAAATTTATTTTGGGAGTTCTAGTTCTAGTGACCAATAGGAAATAAAAATTAAAATAATGAAATATCTAAAAATATAGTTCATAGCATAATCTTCTAGACGTTGATATATTAAAAATTATATTCTGTACTTTACTCTGGCTTTATATATACATGGTAGTGAATTAAATTAATATTACTATTTTTATTATTGTAGAAATAATTTATAAATAAAACAGTTAACTAAAAGTGCAATAAACGTGTGAGTTTAATTTATATATTTATTAACTAAACTAACTATATATTTTGTTAAAATATTTTATTTTTTAATGAAGGATCACAATCGCATATATAAACTTTTAACTTAAAATAAACCATCTCATGTAATATTTATATTAACTACATAATAAAGAGCTCCATAAGCACAAAACTATTATCACCAAAGAAATTAGGTTAAAGTATGACACTTACTTGTTAAAATCGATAAAAAATAATAACAAATAACCAGATTTAAACATCATATTACAAAGCATCTAAATTTGAATAAGATAGTAAATTAATTCAATAAATATACATACTTGATATTTCAATATAAATCTATCCAAACAAATCCTTCATAGTAGATGCACTCCTTACATGCTCTAGTAGAGAAAGGGAGAGAAAATTATTCTGTATCCTCAATAGGGTAATTACAATTCTATCTAGGGTGTAAGTAGAGATATACCTTGCTGTGACTCTATTAAGCCAACTAACCCATCAGCATTGGTCCAGTTACAAGGCTTATACCATTAAAATCCACTAATGGTTTAAATGTAATTATAGGCCCAATAATTTGATTATTTAATTAATTGACCCAATATAATTAATTATCATGATATTCATTTAATTTGATAACATATAATTAATTAAATTATGGTAGTCCATATAGAAAATTCTAACAATCTTCCACTTGGGCAACATAGTTTAATAAATAAAATTGGATTACAATATGTGATCACAACAACGAATGTCAACAACAACCATAACACCATTACAACCATAGGTCAATCATAAGTACTCAATAAAGTAGATCATTATATCCAATAGGGATGTTAATGTCATACATGTCTTAGATACTTATGTTCCAATGACCCAAACATAATGTGAAATGTGTGATAAACTAGACATATCAAAATGTGATTATATGTACATCTTTAAGAAATGATCCATGCATCCATCCAAGATACAAAATGAGAATAAATCTCAACACAATAATAAGACAAGATCTAAATGTGACACCTGTTATACTATATTTGTTTAAAAATAACCAATTTGGAAAACAAAATAAATTAGCAAGTATTTGGGGAGTTAATTGTTGAGGTGTTACTTGTTTTATTGCTAAATGACTAAGTATTTTGACTTACGATAAAATTTATGTTTTATGAGTGATAAAATAGTACAAGGAGCCCCACCTTCTCTATTGAAACAAAGATAAAAAAAAAAAGGGTAAAGTGGCTGAGAAAACCCTAGCCCCCCACTTTTAGTCATAGTGTTGCCCCTTGAGCCCGAACATCAGAGCCAATTGTTGAGCTTCAATTCTACTCTTTTCGCCACCATCATCAAGTATTGAATAAGCACATCAATAGGCTCTACCCATTTCTATTTGTTCTTCATCTTCGAAGCTCTTCTATTGTCATCAGAAAAGGACTAACTTCACCCAACTTCGGGCCACCCAAGTCTTTGTTGTTCTGTTGCTTGTCTTGCCATCATTAGACACAGTGAGAAACTAACAATGATGGAGTAAGCCAAAGTTCAACTAGGTTCGGCCTTTTCCTTATGCAGATTGCCTCGTGTACCCTTAAGCTATCACGAAAACCCCAACACACCCCTTCTAGTGTTTTCTTCACTTTCTCATCATTGTTCTTCATTGTTGGATTATGTCTCAACTTACTAAAATTCCTCTAAGTCTTGCCACTTTGGTCACTGGTCCCATGCAACTAAGGTGGGCTATGATTGGTGTTGCTTGTTGGGTTAAACTTTGTGCTTTGTTAAGCTAGTTGAACACCAACTAGTGTTTTGGGCAAGAAGACAGCTACAACTGGTGCCCCAAATTAGTGAGTTGCCAGCCCTTCTTCTTCAACTATTCGACACCTTAATCAGATAGCAACTACCAAAGTGTAAGCTCCTCTTCTCCCTTCCCCTATTTATGCCAAACCAGTGAGCATATTTTTGCTCTCTCTTAACTTAATTTCCTTTTGTCCTAAAATGGATGTAAGTGATTAAAAGGTTTTCACTAAAATTAGGAACTAATTTTAGGAAATGAATGGTGATCAATGGTTTTTAGGTTTTGATGAATTTGCTGGATAGGCTATTTTGGAAGGTTGAGATTCAACATATAATTTGAGGTAATCTTTTTACTTTTAAAGGTGAATGGATAATTCATGCTCTTTTTAAGTTTCTGTAATACAAAAGTATAATTTTAAGATAGTTGAGTTTGAACTTATATTATATGGAAATTTTGAAACTGGATGAATTCCTATGAATGTTTTATACTTGAAGTTTTATGATCTAGATATGGTAAATTATATTTTTATGATTTTAGTATTGAAAGCTTAATCTTGTGAGACTACCACTATTGGATTATTTGGAAGCTAATTTCTTTCACATGTTTTGATTTGAATTACTTCTAACCTTATGAAAATGTGATTGAAATGACATATGATGAATTGTTGTGTTGATATTGATTGAATTGCAAATGAATTTAGTTTAAAGAAAGGACATCTCCTTTTTGGCTTTCTTGCATTCTTTTCTTGGATCCTTGATGAATTCCTTAGAAAACCTCCAAGTGCACTTGTGAACAGAGTCGAACTGAGAAATGAAACTAGTAGAGGAATAAAGGGAGAATAACTACTAGAGGGATAAGGTGAGTGATAGTCACAAAAAACTGTTAGGCAGGGTTCTCTATAGGAACTCACCATTGGATTCTAACTATATATTGAAATTTTGTATTTTCATGATACATGTATATTTATGAAGTATAAAATATTTTTTATAAACTTTTCATCCTAATGAGCATATTTGAAATTACAATGCCATGTTTCTTAGTTTATATGTTTGGAAAAACATTAAAGTGTAAAAGCATGATTTCTTTCTAGTTTCAACTCTCATATTAGATTTAAATTTTGTTTTAGCTATATCTATTGAAATTGACTTCTTCAATTGTTCAAATGGTATCTTTAAATTTGATGAGTTATGGATTTTATGTTTAATGGTTTTGAGACAAGATTGTTAATTCGCAAGATGTTTCATAAATGAGTACATATGTATGTTTATACTGGATTTCATTTGAGTATAATTGTGATCAACCGTCAATTCTTAGAGAATTATTCACTCATTGAGTTTATGAGAAACTCACTTCACTTTTTTAATCATTTTTCAAAGTCTGAGGCTACTCCTATTATCCCTCCTCATCCACCCAGACCTAAGCTTGCTCTTTGATTGTGTAGGTCACCTTTGCAAAGCATGAAGACATTTTATTGGAGGTATTTTGGCAGTTGGCTAGGTTGAGTTTTCCCATATGCACAAATGGTTAATTGTCCAGTGGGTTGTGCATATTGATGTGTCTGAGCATTGTGATACATTTTAATTGCTTGTACGGGTCTTAAGTGGGGTAACTAGCCCTTAGCTGTTATACTTGCTTATGGCCTAGGGTCTCAAAAATAAAGGAAACTCTACCAAATTTTTGTTAGAAGCATGAACAAGCATTTTTTAATAAATGTGTCAAGGCTTTTTCACATTGTCCATCTTGTCTTGCATAATTTATAGTTGTCAAACCGCTTTCCAGATAAGAAAATATGTAGCATCAAAAGTCTTACTATGTGGTTCAAGCTTGTGGGAAGCCACCCTTAGGTGACTTTCTATGTCGATCATGCGCTCAAGAATCGGGGCATGACAAAGTTGATATCAAAGTCTAGTCTAGAATCTAGGTGCATGGATTAAAGGTTTTCAATTACCAAAATAGGATAAGCATACAAAGTTCATGTTAGTGCGTCCAAGAACACAAAACATAAATAAAGATATGTCAACGCTCACTCCAAGATATATGTGGCGAATCTCTGCAATTCATAAATATTTCATTTATGTATATGTATATATGAATATTGTTCAAAATAATCCTTCTTTTTTATGATAGAAAAATGTCAGCCAGGACTAGATCCATAGCTCGATTGGATGCCAATCCAAAGAAGCATCTAGAAGAGCTTTTCATGAACCTTCACCTTCACCACCACCTCTAGGCAAGGGTAGAAGTAGAGCTAAGGGATAAGGCCATGATAGAGACCAAGACAAAGCTATAAGCGAAGAAGTGCAACTAGAAATTTCTAACTTGAGACAGCAACTCCTTCCACTTCTAGAGCTCCAACAGGTCCATCTACTTCTAATGCTCCAATATGGCCAAAAACTTGCAAAGAGCCATTAGTGAATTTGTAGATAAATTAACCCAATAAAGGCTTCAAAGGCAACAACATAAAAGACTAGAAACACAAGTACCACCACCCCCTCCACTGCTCACTAAACCAACACCTATGAATTTTAGAAACTACCTTCAAAAGTTTCAAAAGCTCAAACTTCCCCGCTATTCAAACATTAGATCATCAGTGGATCCCCTTTTATTTCTATATGAGATTACAAGGATATGGTGGGCTCTTGAGTGCCTAGAGGATGTCACGGTGTGGTTAGTTAGGTTTTAGCTAGATGGTTCAGTTGCGGATTGGATTCAGGGTTAGGAGAGCCATAGAGTATCTGAGGGGATAGTGAACACTTGCGAGACATTTCATATGGATTTCATACAGCAATTCTTTCTCGAAGGGTAGCAATATTCCAAACTACATGAGTTTATTAATCTTATGTAAAAAGGATTATTGATTTCTGAGTATACTACCCAATTTCTCCACTTGTCCCAATTTGCAAGGCATATGATCCCTATTGAAAGGAATAAGGCCAAGAAATTTGTTGATGGCCTTAATGATAATTACTTCAATGTCATTTAGGTTTTTGAGGGGACCACATATGAACAAGTCTACAATAGGGCTATAGAATTAGAAGATTCACAAAAAGAAAGAAAGAAGGAAAAAAAAAGCCTAAACTAGTGGAAGAAAGAAATCAGGATATGAAGGTACTAGTGGAAAGCCTAAACGTCAATCATCTTCAACTTCTAGTGTGCCTCCTTCATGGAGGCATGATATATAGTTTTCATCTAAGGCCCTAGGTCGAGGTAGTTAGAGTAGAAGGCTAGTAAAAGTTACTTCTGAGTTACTAAACTCCTAGAGGATCTAACTCCATTTATCCCACTCCAGTTACATCAGAGACACCGTAACTATGCAAGACTCATGGTAAAGTGCATCTAGGGGTTTGTAGGTGGCAGACTAGAGCCTACTTAAGGTGTGGCCAAATGGTCATATAATGCGAGATTGTCCATATTAAGTAGCCCTACCTAGTGGTAGTAAGGTCATGAGTGTATCAGGAAATGTTTCATCACATTTTGCAGCATTTGTGAGACCACCACCACCACCTGAGTGTGGTGGAAGAGGAGGAGGTAGAAGTTCTTTTAGTAAAGGTTGTGGTAGTGGACATGGAACTACTACGAGAGTTTATGCTTTAACTAGGCAGGATGCCTAAGTTTCCAATGCAATGGCTACAGGTACTTTATCAGTTGACTCTATTCAAGCTCATGTATTATTTGACCCAAGTGCCACTCACTTGTTTATTTCCACATATCTTACATTACAACCTGCTGGACCCCTACTCTTTTTGGTATCACAATTATTAGTATCTACCCTTTGGGTCAAACATTGACTATTTGTGATATGATATCTTCTTGTAAAATTGATGTGCATGGAATGTCTTACCTATTGATTTGATTGTGTTAGATATGGTTGATTTTGATATTATCTAGGGTATGGATTGGTTATCATCATATTATGCCTATGTGGATTATTAAAATAAGCTAGTTAGTTTTTGTATACCAGATAGAGATCCCATTTTGCTTCAAAGAGATAGAAGTGACGCTTCTATTAACCTTATTTCAGCTTTGAGTGCAAGAAAGATGATATGGAAAGGATGTGAGGCCTATCTAGCATATGTCAGGGACATGAAACTTTTAGAATAAAAAGTGGAAGATGTACCAGTGGTTTGAGAATTCCTAGATGTTTTTCCTGAAGAGCTACCTTGAATACCACTAGAATGAGAAATAGAGTTTTGTATTGATATTACCCCAAGCATTGATCCCATTTCCATTCCACCTTACCAGATAGCACCAACTAAATTGAAAGGATTGAAAGTATGGTTGCAAGACTTGGTCGGTAAAGGCTTCATTCAACCTAGTACATCATGGGGAGCTTTAATTTTATTTGTGAAAAAGAAGGATGGAATTTTGAGGCTACGTATTGATTATAAGCAAATAAATAAAGTCATAATGAAGAATAAATATCCATTGTCAAGGATTGATGACTTGTTTGATCAATTCCAAGGTTCCTAATGCTTTTCAAAGATTAATTTCCATTTAAGCTATCATCAATTATGCATCCAAAAGGAAGACATTCGAAAAACTACCTTTCGCACTCAATATAGTCACTATGAATTTTTTGTGATGTCTTTTGGATTGACTGATGCTCCTGTAGCTTTTATGGTTTTAATGAATAAAGTTTTCTAACCTTTCCTCAATCGATTTGTGATCATGTTCATTGATGATATTTTGGTGTATTCCTATAGTGAACAAGAACAAGAGCAACATCTCAAGATGATTTTGCAAACTCTTAGAGGACAGTAGTTGAATGCTAAATTTTCAAAGTGTGAGTTTTGGTTGTCCAATGTGACTTTCCTAGGACACGTGGTTTCCAAAGAAAGTATCGATATGGATCCCAAGAAGTTGGAAGCAGTTCAAAATTGGCCTAAACCTACCTCAGTAACAAAGATTCATAGCTTTTTGGGTTTAGCTGGGTATTAATGCCACTTTGTGAAGGATTTCTCTTGAACTTCCTTAACCAAGTTGACTCAGAAAAACACCAAGTTTGTATGGTCTGATCAGTGTGAAGTAAGTTTTCAATGACTTAAAGAGTGTTTGTCCATGGCACCAATGTTAGCTTTACCTTTGAGTGGTGGCGACTACACAACTTACTACGATGCCTCCAGAATAGATCTTGGATGTGTTCTAACGCAACATGGCAAAGTTATAGCTTACACATTACATCAACTTAAGAAAAATGAATAGAATTATCCTAACTATATTTGGAATGGCCACAGTGGTGTTTGCATTGAAAATTTGGTGGCATTATCTTTATGGAGAGACATGTGAGATTTACACTAATCACAAGAGCTTGAAATATATTTTCCAGTAGAAAGATTTGAACTTGAGACAATACCGATGGATGGAACTTGTAAAAGATTATGATTGCTCCATTTTATATCATCTAAGGCCAATATTATGGCAGATGCATTATGTAGAAAGTCAGCAGGGAGTTTTACTTATATCAACATGCAAAGAAGACCAATCATTCAAGAGCTACACAAAGTGGAAATTAGTGGAATCCAATTGCAAATATCAAAACCTGGGATACTTCTAGTACATGTGCAAGTACAATTTCCTTTATTTGACCAAATTGTAACTCCATAGGTTCAAGATGAAAACATCAACAGATTGCTTGACAGATCAAAAAAAGAGCCAGATTCAGGATAAGCAAAGGATGAACAAGGAACCTTGACTTATCATGGTCAAATTTGGGTGCCCAAAATTAATGGATTGTGACAATAACTTTTACATATGGCCCACTCTTTGTCTTATGCTATGCATCTAGGTAGTAACAAGATGTGCTAGGATTTGAAGGCAAGCCATTGGTGGGAAGGAATGAAATGTGACATAGTGGATTTTGTTTCTCAATGCCTCACATGTCAATAAGTTAAAGCTAAGCATCAGACACCTGTAGGTTTACATCAGAATTTGGAGATCTCTAAGTGGAAATAAGAGATAGTTACCATGGATTTCCTCACAGGACTGCCAAAGACTCCAAAAGACTATGATTCTATATCGGTGATTGTTGATCATTTGACAGAGAGTGCCCATTTTCTTTTGCTAAAGACTACTTATTCAGCTTCCTAATATGCTCAGTTGTACCTGGATTAGATTATATCTCTTCACAATGTTCCATTGTTTATCATATCTGATCGGGGCATTTAATTTATAACTCAATTTTAGATATCCTTTTAGGAGCCCTTGGGTCCATAACTCCATTTTAGTACAACTTTTCACCCTTAAACAAATGGACAATCCAATAGGACAATTCAAGTTCTAGAAGACATGCTTCAAACTTATGTGTTAGAATTTAAAGGTAGTTGGGAATGACATTTACCTTTGATTGAATTTGCTTATAACAATAGTTACTATTCTTCAATTCAAATGGCTCCTTTTTAAGCATTGTATAAGAAGAAATGTAGATCTCCCATTGGTTAGTTTGAGGTGAGCAAGATAAAGTTGTTATGCCCAGACTTAGTTCAAGATGCTAATGAGAAAGTCAAGATTATTAAAGAAAAATTGATAATTGCTTAGCGCCATCAAAACTCATATGTGGACAAGAGAAAAAGATATTTAGAGTTCCAAGTGGGTGGCCAGGTATTCTTGAAAATATCACCCATGAAAAGAGTGATGAGATTTGGTAAGAAGGGAAAGTTAAATCCCCAATACATAGGTCCATTTTCCATAGTAAAGAAAATAGGCAATGTGGCTTATAAGGTAAATCTACTACTGAAGGTAGAGAGCATTCATCATGTTTTTCATGTGTCCATGTTAAAAAAGTATATCCCGGATCCGTCTTACATTCGTCCACAAATTCCAATTGAGTTGGATAGTCACTTGAGTTATGAGGAATGTCTTGTAGCTATTACTGACCAACAAATCAAAAAACTTTGTTACAAGGAATATCCTTCAATGAAAGTCCTATGGCAAAGCCATAGGAAAGAAGAGATGACTTGGGAACCCAAACTAGTCATGAAGGACAAATATCCCTATCTTTATGAATGGTTTACTATTATGAATCCTTTTATACTAACATCCTTAGAACTATACCTTCAATAATTAGTAAAAGTATTTTATACCATCCTAGTTGCAATCTTGCTTATAGAATTCAAAGGAGAATTCTTTTGAGAAGGAAAATTTGTGACACCTATTATACCTTGTTTGTTTTAAAACAATCAATTTGAAAAACAAATTTAGTTAGTAAGTATTTTTAGGGAGTTAATTGTTGAGGTGTTACTTATTTTACTACTAAATAACTCAGTAGTTTGACTTTTGATAAAATTTATAAGTGATAAAATAATACAAGGAGCCCTACCTTCTCTACTGAAACATAGATAAGAAAGGGTGAAGTGGTCGAGAAAACCCTGAACCCCGCTTTATGTGATAATGTTGCCCCTTAAGCCCGACCATCATAGCCAACTATCGAGCTCCACTTCTACTCTATTTGGCACTGTTATCTAGTATTGAATAAGCATGTCAATAAGCTCTACCTATTTCTGTTCATTCTTGATCTTCGGAGCTTCTCAGTTGTCAGCGAAAAAATGCCAGCTTCGCCTAACTCCAGACCATCTAAGTCTTTGTCGTTCTATTGCTAGTCTCGCTGCTGTTCAACACCGTGAGCGATTAGCAACAGAGTAAGCCAAAGTCCAACTAGGTTCGGCTTCTTTCTTGTGCGAACTGCCTTTGGTGCCCTCAAGCTAGCCCAAAAAGCCCCCTACACACCCCTTCTAGTGTTTGCTTTACTCTTTCGTCATTGTTCTTCATCACCAGATTATGTCTCAACTTGCCAGTATTCCTCTACGTCTTGCCACTTTGGTTGCTGGTCACATGTAATTATAGTGGGTTATAGTTGGAGTTGCTCGTTTGGTCAAGCTTTGTGCTCTGTTGAGCTGGTCGAACAACAACTGGTGTTTTGGGCAAGAAGACAACTGCAGCTAGTACCCTAAAGCAGTGAGTTGCCAGCCCTTCTTCATGCTGGATACCTTGATCAAACAGTAACAACCAAAGTGTAAGCTCCTCTTCTCCCTTCCCCTATTTGTGCCGAACTAGTGAGCATATTTTTGCTCTTTCTTAACTTGATTTTCTTTTGTCTTAGAATGGAATTTCAGTGATTAAAAGATTTTCATTCAAATTAGACACTGATTTTAGGAAATGAATGGTGACCAATGGTTATTAGGTTTTGATGAACTTGTTGGATAGGCTATTTTGGAAAGTTTAAAGGTGAGTGGATAATTGACCTTCTTTTTAAGTTTGTGTATTGCAAAAGTATGATTTTGAGATATTTGAGTTTGAACTTATAAGGAAATTTTGAAACTAGATGAATTCCTATGAATGTTTTATACTTGAAATTTTATGATTTAGATATGATAAATTATATTTGTATAATTTTAGTATTGAAAGCTTAATCTTGTGAGACTAGCACTATTGAATTATTTGGAAGCTAATTTGATTCACATGTTTTGATTTGAATTACTTCTAACCTTATAAAAATGTGATTGAAATGACAAATAATGAATTGTTGTATTGATATTGATTGAATTGCAAATGAATTTAGTTTAAAGAAAGGACATCTCCTTTTTGGCTTTATCTTGCATTCTTTTCTTGGATCCTTGAGGAATTCCTTAAAAAAACCTTCAAGTGCACTTGTGAATAGAATTGAACTAAGAAATAAAAATGGTGTAGGAATAAGGAGAGAATAACTATTGAAAAGATAAGGTGTGTGATAGTGACTAAATACTATGGAGTAAGGTTGTCCATAGGAACTCACCATTGCATCTTAACTATATATTGAGATTTTGTATTTTCATGATACATGTATGTTTATGAAGTATGGAATATTTTATTTACTTTTCATCCTGATAAGCATATTTTGAAATCACATGTCATGTTTCTTATTTTATATGTTTGGAAGAACTTTAAAGTGTGCAAGCATGATTTTTTTTCTAGTTTCAACTCCCATATTAGATTTAAATCTTGTTTTTGCTATATCTATTTAAATTGACTTCTTCAATTATTCAAATGGTATGCTTAAATTTGATGAGCTACAGATTTTGAGTTTTAATGGTTTTGAGACTAAGATTTTGAATTCGCAAGATGTTACATAAATGAGTATGTATATATATTTATACTGGATTTCATTTGAGTATAATTATGATTAACCATCAATTCCTAGTAAATTATTCACTCACTGAATTTCAAAGAAACTCACTCTATTTTTTAAATTATTTTTTAAAGTCTTAGGCTATTCCTGCTATCCCTCCTCACTTGGACTTAAAACTGCTCCTTGACTAGGTAGACCACCCTTTTAGAGCATGAAGGCAGTTTATTGGAGACATTTTAGTAGTTGGCTAGGTTGAGTCTTCCTATATGCATATATGGTTGTTTATCCAATGAGTTGTGTATGTTGATGTGTCTGGGCATTGTAATGTGTTTTGATTGCTTATACAAGTCCTGAATGGGGCATGTGGCCCTCAATTGCTATACTAGCTTATGGCTCAAGGTCTGAAAAATAAAGGAGACTTTATTGGATTTTTTTTAAAAGCATGAACAAGTATTTTAGTAAATGTGTCAAGGCTTTTTCACACTTGTCCATCTTGTCTTGCATAATTTACAATTGTCAAACCGCTTTCCATATAGGAAAATGTATAGCATCAAGAGTCTTATTTTGTGGCTCATGCTTGTAGGAAGCCACCCTTAGATGAATTTCTATGCCGATCATATGCCCAAGAATCAAGGCATAACACTAAATGTCTCCATCACTATGCCATAGAATAAATGTGCACAATAAATCCACTAATCTCGAGATAACAATAACATTAGTTCATCATTTCAATAAGAAGCATGATACTCCTACTAACCTTGAACACCCAAAGACCAAACTTATTCTAGTCACTTATTCATGAACAATTTTTAAACCTAAGCCTTTGGTAGTGGATCTACAAGCATACGATCCATGGCAACATGTAGAATACTTATGTATCTTCTCTCTCTAACAAATTGAAACTTAATATCAAAATACCTTGTATGGGTAGTACTTTCATAATTATAAGAGAAGTTCATTATGGTAGCATTGTCACAACATATGATTAAGATCCTAGATATGTTCTCTACAACTTTGAATCTAGATATCATATTCCTTGACCAAATAACCTCTCAAGTGGCTTCACAACATGTGACATACTCTGTCTACATAGTAGAGGTTGTTGTAATTTATTATTTTATAATTTGCATAGTATAACTCCTCCTATCATCTTAAAGATGTATCCAAATATCAACTTCTTATCATCTGGATAATTCACAAATTCAAAGTCAAAGTAGCCTACAACAATCAAATCACCAGATTTACAATAGGTCAAAACAAAGATTCTTTGTACCTTATAAGTACTCCATAACTTTCTTCACATGAGTCAAATATTTTTACCAAGATTACTCAAGTATCTTCCATGTACACTAAACCAATAGCAATATCAAGATTTGTACATACTTGAGCATACAATAGGCTGCCAAGAACAAAAGTATATGGAACCTACTTTAATCTTTATATTATTTTGAGGACACTAAGCTTTAGAAAGAATCTCACCCCTCCGTAAGGATGCAATACTTGGAGAACACATAAAACATATTGAACCTTTTAAGCACCTTTTTAATGTACAATCATTCAGACAAATCAACAAGACCCCAGGATCCATCACAATGGATCCATATACCTAAGACAAAAAAATACATCACTAAAATCCTTTGTATGTAAACAGTATATGCTTTGTCTTAATCATAGGGCTCATAACATTGTTCTTAAGGAGAATATAATCAACATAAGAATAGAATCACAAATATGCCTATACCCAATTTAAAATAGATACATAAATTTGCATCATTCTCTTTTAACTCAAGAAAAGTAATAATCTCAATAATCTTGAGATACCATTGTATAAACATTTAATTCAAATCATATTTATGAATTCTTTAAATTTACACACTAAGTGTTCTATACTCTTCTCATTAAAATCATCTGGTTAGTTTACACAAATAGTTTCTGATTAACCATTATTCAAGAAGGCCATCATGCTTCTGGTGAAGCCTTAGGCCAAAATAAATTTCCAACACTACAACAACTGTAAATGAGTCTTCAATTAAAATAAATAAGAAAACATTCTATAATCAAAGTTTTATTTCTGAATATGGGCGTTTAGCACCAACATGGCCTTATACCTCGCAATCACGCCTTGAGTATCCCATTTGGTCTTAAAAATCCTTTTACATCCAAAAGGCTTGCAACCAACAGATAACTCTTTATGATCTCACACATCATTATGGATCATCAAAGCAATCCATTATTCACATATGACTTTTAAATGGCTTCTTGAAAAAAAAATTGGTGAGATCATTACTATTATTGAAGTCAAATTTGTGCTCCTACTGATATACCACATAGTTATTAATAATATTCTGTCTGCGAGCCATTTGGGATTTCCTCAAGGGTACTTTATTTACTAGACTTAGTTCTTTTCTACTACCAATGGAGCATTAAGTTCTTCCAATTTCCATCATTGGTCTTACTACATGTTATAATAAATCATCTTCTGGATCTTTTAAATCAATTTAGTTTGTTTCAACCAATGATGGTGCTAGTGGAATAATAAATTACAACACTCTAAGAGAAATGGTACATGGTTTTTCACTCACATTGTCTGACCAACCCTAAAAATGAACAGAACAAGGTGCTTCTATTACCTTGGTAGTGTGGATCAGATAATAAAATCTGTTACTTTTGTAGTCATTACAACATTCAATAAAGTGACCATCAACAGTCTTCAAATTAAGTTACTTTGTAAATGGATCATATGGCTTCACTTGAGCCTTGCAACCACAAACATAGAAATGCCCAAGATTGGGCTTTTCTTATGCAGCAAATCATATGGGATTTTAAGTATAGACTTACTAAGGGCTTTATTCAAAATATAGAACACGGTCTATAAAGCATCACCTTATACAAAGTCCAGTAAAATTTAATGCATTAACATGCATCTAATCATGTCTATGAGTGTGTAATTCAACCTTCTTGTAATCCAATCTTGTTCAAGTGTTCCAAGTATAAGGTTGTTAGCCTCAAAAGTTCACTATTTTGGAAATATCTTACATCAGTTTATTGTATCTTTATAGTACTCACCACCTTTATCAAAACTGATACACTTGACTTTCTTATCATTTTTTTAGTTCAATCTCAACTTTAAACACCCTAAAAGAATTTAAGAATTCCAACTTTTCTATAAATATTTTCACCTAACAAAAATTTATCAATCACCAATAAAGGTGAAATATCAGTATCCATCCCTTGCACTTGGCGTAATCAGTCCATTTACATTATTATGAATTAACTCTAATACATCCAACATTCTTCTTCATTTTCCTTTCTTTAATTCTAGCAGAGAGTACTTCCCTTGATGTAATCAATACATAGATAAAAAAAGATAAGTAGGTTATAAAGAATCTCTTCTTTTATCAATCACTCCATCCTTCTATGCAGATATCACCTAGACACATATATCATAACATTGTGGATCTCACATTAATTCTAATCTTTTTGTATCCAACCAGTATTTATACAACTAATTCTCCAATTTCCAAATGATAGCTACTCCTATATACTCATCTTGCACTTTTCCACCATTTTTAATCTGACCATCAACTTTCTATTACTTGGCTTCCTTTTGTTTCTTAACACTTATAATGAATGTGTAATGCAAATGATTGCACCTCCATTTAACCACTAAGTGTTTGACAGAACATCTTACTAAAACTAGCAGAATATTATGATGCGCACTCGAGTCAGTTTTCTTTTTCCCTTTTGGATGTGACTAACTTCCATGCTCAACACTTAATCCATATGAAACAAAGTCAAGACAGAGATCTTTTGATTTTTCATATCATCTTCTGCTTGATTTTGCTTGACTAATTATAGAGGTCATTTCACTGAAAGTTTAATCTCCTTCTTAGGTGTAATATGATATCTTAAGAACATCTATTTGGACCGCAAATATGAAACATGCTAAATCAAATGACTATTTTCTAAGTCCACTTTCATGTCTGGAGCAATTATAATAATATACTCATTCCACAATATGCTCACAATTTCCACTAACACCATCCTAAATAGCTTTATCCACCAACTAGAGGTAATATCCATTTTTTTTTACCTTATCGAACTTTACAAATTTATCAGCTATAGAGTCCGTAAATGCTTTGGCATTTGGAAAGTTAGAAATGTCTTTCATGATGATCTTATCATTAGTATATATCATAATCATCAAGTACACTCTATTAGAGTGTGTCCAATTTGCACAAAGAGCCCTTGCATAATAGTTGAGTCATCATCTATCTTTGACTCTCATTTTCTTCATGCCAAATAAAAAATTTGGTGATTGCCAGATATCAAAAATTCAACTCAAATATCTTCTACTCAATTTAATCCTTATATTTGGTCTCATTTATCGTCTTCATGATAATCAATTATATAGGTAACAAAAAAGTGAGGAAATAATAATTTATAAAATTTATCATAAATTTCAAAAATTGTATGTTTAGCATACTCATACTATAATATTTCTTCAATAACTATGTAATTTCAAATAGTATTATATTATGAAATCCAACACTGAGAAGGTATTTAAGGCTTCATAATACAATACAAAGATTGAATGCTACATTCCTAAAGCCTAACATCAATAGGGTACTTAAAATTTTAAGAATATAACAAGTAATCCTAACACTCACATTATCACCAACAAATTATGTTAATGATATTATACCAATAGGGTATATATATTACTAACATAGCATTCTCTTAGATATAATTTCAAATTTTAATTTCAATAAAATTTTATGGGACTGGTGCCACGATAAGTAAGTATATAATTACACAAAATTTCATGGCATAATATGAGTAAAATTGGTTCTTAAATAATTTTACAAACTACTCATAACAACCTAAAAAGCATTTAAATATGCAAACAATATCAAATCATTCCACAAAAAATATATACAGTAATATAATATGTAAAAATCATTGTTATAGGCATATTTCGGTACATGAGAAAATGGGCTAACAAAGTCCCAAATAGGGACAAGGTCCAAATAAGAGAAGTCCAACTTGCATAGCCAGCGATCCACTTTACACAAGCTTACTTCACGAGCTCATCATCATTCCTCGAAGACCAGCAATGACCCTGAGCCAGAAATGGCTCGCAAGATACAGTGCATTGCCTAGATGAAAGCTCAACGAGATGGAGCACTAGACAGGCTTACGTTAGCTCACAGACTCAGTAGATAAGGGGCCCACCCATAGAAAGCAATCTACAAGAGTCGAATTACAGGAGTTTATACTGTCCTGTACATTAAATGTTTGATGTAACTTACTTACAACTTGTAAAATTACAATTATAATCTCTCATCTTCTATAAATAGGAAAAGGAGGATCATTGTGAGAAGGAGCAGAAATAACTATACTAAAACTCTGTAGAAATTTCTCTTAAGCAATAACATTACCGTGGACATAGGGATCGGTGCTACCCAGTTTTGGCTGAATCACATTAAAAATCTTGTTGTTCTCATCTGATTTTTCCCTTTTCTCCTTTGTTTTCTGCTCTTGTTTGATACTTGCTCAACCGGAGTGCAGCTTGAGTATAAAAGAACTTTTCTAGTTAGCTAGGTTTAAGCAGAACTAAAATCCACCATCAACAATCATATAGTAAATTTTTCAAGTGCAAACAACATGAAATTAATGCTCAAATAAACAGGACAATAATTACATAAAGTAATTTTATTTCCATAAATTCTGAAAAAATTACAAATAGCGATCCAATATATAACAAACACATAGTAAAATTTTCATGCCTAACTAACATCAAATAATTACTCAAATAAATTTGGTAAAAATAAATAAATTATTTTGATTTCTAAAAAAATCTGGAAAAATTACCACAAATAAAGTTTGGAGAGTGGAGCTCAATGGTATGAATTTCATCATCATGCATTGTGTTTATGTGAAATGACCTCTATATCTCCTTAGCAATTTCACAAAATCATAAAACTAAATTAGTTCAATTTTAACTAGAAAAGTATCAAACCTCCCTTAGGTTACTTGAATGGAAAATTCTTTAAATTGATTCTACTTGTGTTCAAATTTTCAGAAATTGATTGAAGGTTTTTCTTTGTCTAATTATTCTAGTATAGAATCATGAATCAATTTGAATAAATCTCTCATAATTAGGCTGAATTTTGATAAAGCAATCCTCTGGTAACTGAAAAAACATAAATTTCAAAAATTTCAATTTTGAGCAATATTTGTTCAAATTAATTTATACATTTTGCACATCACGTATTCTTCAGATCAATTTGATTTGAAAAAATATCCCTTTAATTATTCAAATTTAAAAATCAAATTTTTCAGAAAAAAGAAATTAATTCAATTTATGATTCCATCTCAACTTTACAAAATTTATAATTAATTCATGCAACTAATAATATGGAAAAGACAAAAAGATTTCATATAAAAAAATTCATAATATTTCTCATCAATAATTATGAATAATCAACAATGTAATTACATAAAAATTTCAAAACAAAATTTACACAAATCTAAGTCTTGTAACATGAAAGAAAAACTAACTTTAATATTAATTGTTGAAATTGGCAAAAAAATAATAGTCAATAACTAGATTTATACAATATGTTACAAAGTATATAAATTTGTATAAAATAATAAATTAATTCAATAAATATTCATATTGGATATTTTAATATAAATCTATTCAAACAAATCCTCCATAAGAAACGTACTTGTCACATGACCTAGCAAAGAATGAGAGAGAGAACTATCATGTATCCTCAATAAGGCAATTACAAGTCTGTTTAAATTGTAAGTGGGGATCTGCTTTACTGTAACTCTATTAAACTAACTAATTCATCATCATGATCCAATTACAAGGTTCACACTACTAAAGTCCACTTAATTAATTAACCCAATATAATTAGTTGTAATAACATTCATTTAATTTAATAATATATAATTAATTAAATTATGATAATCTACCCAAAAAATTCTAGTATTACCTAGCACTGTTAATAGTATAATGACATTTGTTATTGCCTTTGTGACATTCTATTATTGGATTAGATTCAAACTCAAAATGTTACCCGTATCTATCAAAAACCTTATAAAAATGCATTACAAAAAAATAAACCCTAAAAATCTAGAGTTTAAATTATATTACCAGGGGTTTCATCGTTTAAGCATAGACTTTTCTTTTTTTTTTTTTTTTGGTCAAAAAGCATAGACTATATATTAAATAAATAGGTGTTAAAATTGGATTATGGTCTAGTCTTGCCCCACGGAGTAAAGACTTTTTGACTTTGAAATCCATACCACATCTAATAAACCAATAAAAATATAGTATATGACGTAAGCTATGTACTTAATTGATTTATCATATTTTAATTAGTTTATGAGATTATTCACACAGCATAAGTCTCTAACTTAGATTATATATGGCATTGGTGAATGGTCACAACGAAGCAACCCTTTTTAAATAATTGTAGACCAATCTACATGCCAAATGAGAAAACGAGATAAAAGAAAATTTCATCACATAATCATAAATCCGAAAATTTACCAATTTCTCAATCAATTTAGTGAATTCTCTCAATTAATTTTAGGTCACGCTAATTGTAAAATCTCTTTATCGAAATATTCATTATTATATCAAAATTAAAAATGCTACTAAGATAATTAAAACTTATAATATCATGATGAAAAGGCTTAAGATATGATCACAAGAGTAGAAGGGTTGTCAAGTGATATATTACACCCAAGGATTACTTGTAAAGGGGGTTGTTAATAATCGTTTCCCTAAAAAAAATATGAGAATAATTTTATTATTTTTTCCAACAAGTCGTTTTTTTGTTCCTTGAAATTCCTTTGAATTTGAAGTGTTAGCAACACCCAAGCTCGCCTTATCTTATGTTGAATGCTGGGATTTAATTTAATTCAATTAAAAGAATGGGATGGCAGCTAAAAAGAATCAATTATTATGTTAAAAAATCTAGAGTAAACATCTATTTCCATTCTTGTCATATTAAATTATTTTCAATTTTATTTATGTAAAAAAAAAAATTTAATTCTGTTCTTAAGAAAAAATTAATTTTCAATTTTATCCCTCAGTTTAATGAACTTGTGTTTATAGATTAGCAACTCATAAATTTGTGTTTATGGGTTTTGCTTCTATAATTGTTTATGGTTTAGGAGTTTATAATTTAAGAACTTCAGTTGCTATTGGGTGTTGGTGTTGATGTGTACCGTTGTCATCATGTACATCCACCCAACTATCGCAATCCACTATTACATGTAGTGAAGTGAGGAGCCTTGCCTTCTCCGCATGGTAACCTTTTCCACCAGCCGAAAAGGTAGGCCTGATTATCTTCTCTGACCGTGTCATGGAAAAAGAAAAGTGAAATCCTAGTCTGCTTCCCATCTAATATTACTTCAACAAACAACGCCGTTCTGACGCTTATGCTTTAAGATTTCATTGGATCAAGTCACGCAAACTTCTGATGTTCTACATCAACTTTTCGTCATGCATTCAAACGACGCACCATCAGAAGCACACATTGGACAATTCAATATTTCTTAGAGATAGAATTGATAAAAAAAAATATTTGATAGGGATAAAATTGAAAAAAATTATTAATTATAAAGATGAAAATGGGTGATTATTAAAAAAAACTAATGCATTCCAGGCCAAGCATACAACCTCAATAAAACAGTGCGGGAAAAAAAAAATTAATCCCAATTTGTCACAATGTGGAATTCATGATAGGGACTTACTCAGTAAAGTTCACATAATTTTTAGCAAAATCAACATAAAAAATATCAAACTTTACACAAGTGTACAGGCCAGCTCGTTACGTATATTGTATTACAGATGAAAAGGGATTCCTCTTTATGAGGAATTAACACAACTTGATTAGGGGACTCAAAAGGAATCAAGGTAGTCTACATTCTCATTCCATCGAATGTTGTAATAATATTCACTACGGTGAAAAATTTTATATGATCTATATGAGTTGAAAATGTCATGGCTGATGAAAAGAGTCTGCACCTTGATCATGGTGATGTGTACCTGGTTGGCTAACCACAGGAATATCCAAGCTGTTTCCTTCAGTTTCAGGTGCTACTTCCCTTACATCAGCTACCCTTGCATCTGTTGCCTGAATGTCACTCCACTCATTGTCTGCGACGGGCCGAACATTCACCTGATCTGTTGCCATGCGGACAACACTCTCTGCAGGGACTGGGACTGTTCTGGAAATACTTAGACATGCTTTGTCCACATTCTCTTCGGTCGGGTCCACATGCTTTGTATCTGAGCAAGACTCTGTCTTCTCAATCACTTGTGTTGAATCAATGTGTTGTCTGTTAACATGAAAATTATCTATTTAAACAACTTTGTTAAGGAACGAAGTAACAACTATCACATTTATCACTATTTTCCTGACAATTCTGCACATCCTAGCTGATTTAAGTACCCAGAAACTTTAGTGCCAATATGTGGTAGGAAAAGAGAGCAAAATCAAACCCACTTAACGAAAATTTCATGCAAGAGTTAAAGAAGATCAGAGGCTGAACCTTTGAAGTTGTGCTTTTAATACATTCACATATGCAAGAAGCTCCTGCTTCTCTTTCACTGCGGCTGATTCTCTCTGAACAGCCTCCTTTATCCTAGCTTCAGCATTTGCCTCCGCAACCCTAGCCTTTTCTTCTGCCCTTACAACAGCTGCTTCTAAGATCACATCATGCTCTCTAGCTTTTGCCAGTTCAGAACGCCACATATTAGCCTCCTGTATAGCTGCATCTCTCTGTTTGATTAGTTGCTCTCTTTCTCTGCTTAAGCCTGTAATCTTTTCTTCATACTCTTTTAGCTACAAAAGGAATTGAGGATACAATGAACACATAGGACTATCTCAATGGAAGTAATACCCAAAAAGCCATAGTTATAGCTACAAGTTCATTGTCCATAATATGTCACTAAAAATCATTCAAATTCCCATCAGCCAGAAAACTATATTCAAATTATAAAACGCACATTCTATCAAAATAATACAATAAAAAATGCACAAGCAAAAGGCATACCCTCAGTGCAGAAGCCTGCATCTGCAACTCTGAATCTTTTCTCAAACGTTCAATTTCTGCACAGGCAATTCTCCGTTGGTCATCCATAGTATAAGCTGCAGATGCTGCTGCCTCAGCAGCCTCAGCTGTCTCAGACAATTTCTCAGCTATTTCTTTTATAGTCGAATCACGTGCACGAAGGTCTCGAGCCAAATTTTGCAGCTCCTCGTCCTTAACTCGTAGTGTTTCCTGTAGAAAAGAGTAGCATCATCAAAACTGACTTCAATCTCAATGCAACAAAGAACCATACAGGTACCAAAAGTAAAAGAATAGAAAATCCAGATACAGAAATCCTTGTCAAAGTGGAACTCTCTCTCTTTCTATATCTATCTATCTATCTATCTATAAAAACCTGGTCTTCTTATCTTCTTTGTCACCGTATTCTTTTCCTAATACTATAAGCATCACAAAAATTCAGACTCGAATCTCAGGGAATGAGTTTTAGCACTTCCTACAGTTGATACAGCCTGAATGTAAATAAAGTTTAATCCCGAGTATTGACATATGGAGAAATGCAACTGAAACAGATAAACTGATCTATCAGTGAATTAGTACCATCTCGTGATTCTTCTATTCTAGAGGGTCAGACTGGGGGAATATCGATTCCAGTTATGAGAAATACCAATTCAAAAGGTAATCAATATTATATTTCCATCACACACTGCCATTTGTAGGCTTTCCTTCACATTATAATATCAAAACAAGTAAGCCTTTTATTAACAAATTGAAGCACGGGAATCACATGAATCCTCTTGATGTCATAGAAGCAAAATGAAGTGTGTGCAAATGGAATCAACTTCAGTACTTAAGAACAAACAGGTGAAAACAGAATTATAGGCAGAAAAAGTGCAGACGAAATTTATCACTTTAAAATAATCTCCAGTTGTCCCTGCCTTACTACCGCAGAGTGATACCAACATTTCCATATCTAACCAGCACAATCTGAGGTTCCATACCATAGAATACAAACAGTTTTACTGTATGATTGAAATCTTGTTTGTGTGATCCAAGTGTACATTGGCAAAAGTGACTGAAGTGCTACTTCTGCTTTGAAAGCTTTGAATCAGTGAATGTACATATTTCTTTTTTTTATAGAATATATAAGATCAGTAAATGTACATATTATTACTGTATCACATGGGAATCCAAAATTACAAACATGAAATTACCACTAAAAAAAAAACACTTCATTACTTTATCATTACTAAAATCAGTACAAAGTACAGATGGAGCCCAGTTTTCGAAAGAATCCATACAATAAGCCTATCAAGATTGAAGCCTCAACATACGGCACCAAGACTTCAGAGAAAAGGACGAGGAAAACAAAAGGCAAGCAAGACTCAGCTTTACCTTCATAATTGTCATGTCATCCATAGGACCGTCAACAGGCCTATTTGTCATCATTCCCAGAGCATTCCGCAGAGAAATCTGCATTGCCGCTTCAATTTCTTTAGAACATTCTAAGGCTGTTGAATTGGCTGCGGCAACAACTGTCGCAATAGTTCCTAATTTTGCAGATCCATTCCCGCTTAAGGAATTCACAGCCTCCTTATGAGCTTTCAGAACCAACTGAGTTGCACTGCTCATCAGATGGTAAAATAGGAACATCATACAACGAAACAAATACAGCAAATTAGATCAGAAAATCTGTAACTGGTGCAGTCCCCAATATTTCAGATTGATCCATCATGGCGTAAAGCAATTAACAACTGATAATAACAAACTAGGAAGAACATTGAAGCATAACTTATGTTTTACTCAGCATTTACAAAATTTCACTACAACAAGATATAGAAGAGAGGAAACCACCTTCCAACAACTAGGAGATTGAACCATGCCAATCTATTAAATATCCCTTTGAAGATCCTCAATTATAATTTCTACACAAGTGGATTTGGCCATAAAAGAAAATAAGTTGGAGGCACAAGCTCTGAAAAAACTGCTATCAAGAACTACCTCTTGTAAAACAAATAAGTTTCTTCAAGCATAACATTTCCATTCCCTTGATTTGAATCTTTGATAATATTATGTTAAGCTGGTGCAAACTCAAAAAGGAGCTTCAAGGGAAACAGCAAACTAAAAAGGGAAAATTTCTTTATTTGCATCTCAACATACAGGTTGTTCCCCAAATTCTTCCACTTTTGCAACAAAACCACTTTGCATTGTATTTGTCTTCCAGGAAAAAACCTCAACTTGTAAACGAACTTTGATGATGTTAAACTTAGACTTAAGTTGGGAAATAAGCAGTAAAAATTCCAAATCCAAAAAGTAAACTTAACATAATAGTATACAAGGGTCACTCTTACTTTAATTTAATCATCAGGACTTCAGTAATAATGAAAACATCAGACCTAAAAGAGATGATCAGAACTCATTTACAATCCAATCCCTCATTCCTGAATCACTAACTCACCTTTAAAAGAAAATCAACATGTTCTCAACACACAAAAAACTTCATGGCCCAGGTTGCATGATTTACAACAGCCATAAAAAAGGTGAATTTTACCAAAATTTTCAAACCTATTTTAATATATATATATATATATATATATGAATTCCAATCAACCTACATGAATGATGAATCCGAAGTCTAAATCAGTAGTTAATATTATATTCTCAAGCAAAACCTCATCAAACATCTCATAAATTGATGAAATTTCAATTACAAAATAAACATATCATGTACAATAATATCCAGCACCGCAGTAAGTTGTAAATGCTAGATAATCCTTCATACAGTTGGCCAAAAGAGGGACATGGAATAAGAATAGAAACTGACGCATGTGACTAGAAAGCTTACTGTAAAGTTGACACCCACGCTCTGGCTGCACCAGGAGTCTCTGCACAGAGGAAATAATCCTTTTTCTGTGGTGTCCCAATATCTAAAACAGATAGTTAAGGCTGACAAAAACCGAGCAACTTTAATTCATTCATAGCAATTGATGATAATCAAGTGCTCAAAGTGATAGCTATAACAATAATAAAAATGGATACAGAAGCAACATCCATCATACTTTGGCAGTCCACTGAAACACAGAGAAATATAGGAATACGATGTCAATGAACACCAAAAATAAAATTCAGTAGACATTAAGGAAATTAAACATCATTCTTACTGGAAGTTCACAGGAGATACAGTAATTGTGCTATTTGCATCAAATATAATTGTTCCCTTAACGGTTGGCTCATTTCTTCTTATCCTGCAGCAAGAAAATAAAAATAGAACATTATTAGTTAAAAGTAATTTCCCAACATAAAGAGATAACTGTAAGCGATAAATTATAAAAAACCTACTTGTATTCCATTCTCCCAGTTGTTGGATCTAAAATTACCCATCGCTCATTCCATTTTCTTAGCTGTGAACGAAAATTGATTTGGAGAGGCAAATTAGTAACATTGCGAGAAACAGCTCTACGCTTTACTTTCAGCAAAAAACTAAGACCCTTTCAAAAATAACATATGACATTTAAAAACTCACAAAACAGGGACATAATGATCACTATTTGCTACTTGTAAGAAAAACAAGAATGGAGTTAAACCAGAAGAATAATAGCCCAGTGTTGGTAATGAGTAACTAAAGATACTACATAATGCTCAAGACAAATACAAATTCCAAACTCATCAAGCCAAAAGCAGTGATTCAGCACTCCTCATGAAAATAATATTTGCTATTTGAGAATTCATAAATGTGCTAGAACTTAGCTGTGAACAAAAATTGATATAAGAAAGAACTAGAACACGGAGCTCGATTGAAATAAGACCTAGTATTAGTAATGAGGTACTGAAATACCTACACGACTCTCAAATCAAATTCTAATACCAAATTGATTAATTCAGCAGCTTAACGTTTTCAAAAAGCATCAGCAGGAAAAAAAAAGTACAACACCCTTGTAAGAAAACTCAAAATCTGTTATTCCAAGCATTATTGTGTATGTATCGTCATATGATCGCTCTCATTACTTAAGAAATACTATAACTTTAAGCTAAATTTAAGGAAAAACAGACAGGCACAATTAGCACTAAGTTGTTAATTAAATTAAATAATTTCCAAGCCAAATATTCAAACTCAGTTGATCAATTCAACATGTTTCCACAAACACACAGGGAGATGAAAACCAAATTACAGTTTCGGATCGCTTAAGGAGTGGTCCCTGCAACAAATTTCTACCAGAACCCGAAGCCAGCTGCCTCTTGATCTTCTCCAAGCTGTTCTCTGTATGCGCGGCAGCTCTCTGCAACATCACAATTCAGCCCTAACATACCAGCATTTTAGAGAGAGAAACACATAGATGAAGAGAGATATGAAGTCGAACCGGAGAAGCACCATTGGAAGCCATGGGCGTAGATCAGAGCTCTCGGAAGCTGATACCGACGGCTTTGGCGTTTGGGTGATACTTAAGAAGACGATTGCTCTCTCCGTATTTTGTTTCCCGATTATTACAAAAGAGTCATGAAAAATAGAAAATGAAAATTAAATAGGAAAGACTGGTAGATTTGTTCGTTGGACTTGCAGGTGGTGATACTGTGGTGAAAGTCAGATTACTTTATGAGAGAAATGGGCCTTTTATTTTGGTCTTTCAAATTTTTGTTTTCAGGTTCTCCATGGGCTATCCAAAAATTTATGGGCCTTCATATTTGGTACTTTTGAATTTTGTTATCAGGATCTTCAATAGGCTCTCAAATTTGAGATTCACAAATGGGCTCTCCAAAAAAAGGATGGGCCATGTTGAAAGTCAGACTACTTTGGAAGAAATGGGCCTTTTGTTTTGGTAGTTTTGAATTTTTGTTATCAGGTTATCTAATGGGCTCTGACGGAAAAGAATTATAATGGGCCATTACAGGCCACCCATAAAATTTGATGTTACTTGCAGTCATGCTACCAGTTCCTCTACTATTTTCTTGGAAAACAAAAGCCCAAGAAGTTGCCAAAGCTCCAAATCTTGTGAATCTTACATGTATAAATTAGATTCACTTTCTTTTAAGTCTAATCTAATTACATTCTTATTTTTTATTTTTTATAAATTAATTTTATCTTTTTTTTTAATATGAAAAGTGAGCACAAATTTAAAATAAAGAAATAAATAGTAAGTTTATATTTTCTAAAAAAAAAAAGTGATAATATAATTAAATTAAATCTAAGAAATAAGTATAATTTAGCTTAAACTTTTTTCTTAATAAAATCTAGCCAATTGTGGCAATTCTTACCCCTGCTATTAGATGGAATGATTTTGAAATAGAGTGAGAATGAAAAATGTACGAAAATAGAATAAAATATAATGATTATTGTATTATTATATTTGATATGCACAAATAATTTTATATTTGACATAACAAAATATAAGAAATATAATAAACAAATAGTAATAATGTCTTTAATACCAGAAATAATTTGCTATGGGATTATTTCATAAAGGATGGAATGAGAATTCCATCATTTTTTTTTCTTTGTTAAAATCAAAATTCTATCATCTGATTGGATAGTAATTCCTCAAAGAATGCCCATTTTTAATTTATAGTGCCAATCAAATAACATTTTTAATTTTTTCCATTCCATTCATTCTAATCAAAATGAGTTTACAAAAGGAGTCATTTATGTCGTGACTGTAAAATCAATTAAGAAGCACTAAGGAATGAAATCGTGACTGTAAAATGAGTTTACAAAAGGAGTCATTTATAAATTTTGTTTGATAAGTCTCTTTCATAACTTTGAATTATATAAAAATATGAGAAAGCAAGTTATCATCATAAGACATCGTTACATAAAATATTAATTAAAATATTTTATTTGAATAATAAATAGATATGTTATTTATCAAAATTTTAAAAATACAGTAAAATATTTTAAAAGTTAACTGAATAAAATATTTTAAAAGTTATAAAAGAAAAAAGCAATCATAAAAAAGATTAGATAAAAGAAAACCAACATCAACTAGAATCGCTTAAAAACCTATTTTCATTCAAATTTTATTCAAATAAAAACCAATTTTTTAAATATTAAATAACTAATAAATACATATAATTTGAAAACTGTCCCTGATATACCAACTTAACTAGTTTTTAACGATTGACAAACATCCTCTTAATCTAATTACATTTTTCTTTTTCTATTTTGATAAATATACATCCACTTCCTTTTTATTTTTTATCTAGCAAGGAAAAAGAGTGAAGATTTAAAATATATAAATAAAGGAAATGATTGTCTATTTTTTAAGAATAAAAGTATAAATAGACTAAATTTCAATGAAAATGACTATAATTTGAACTAAAAATCAAAGATGAAATTTCAACTAAACAAAATTAAAAGACGATATTAAAAGTGAAAGTTAAGACGTGCCAAAATTATTTGACCAAAATACATATTTGATTCGTGTTAGGACCTAAAATTAATAATTAGATTATATTATGAGCTCACTTACGGTACATCCAAATTTAAAGGTTTCAGAGACTTTATATTTTTGAGATACTTTGTATAAATAGAGCATTGGGTTAACTATTTTGTATTTAGTCATTTTATTTGTTTCAATATTATATTAGAGTTTTCTTTCCAACACTCTTTATCTATTCTACTTCTTTTCTTCCTAAATTTTAATTATTTTCTTAACGTGGTATTGGAGTGGTAGTATCATCCATCTCGAGATCTTATGACTGATATCACTTTTAACAATCTTAAAAGATTAAGTTGTTGATCTAGAATTTAGGATATATTTTTGTTGTGATGTTTCTTGAGCAGACTATATGTTGTTGCTAATTGGTGCTGCTACAAACAATATTGGAGTAAATTTTTGGGTGATTAATGGTGGTTATGGCCAAAGCTTTGGCAAAGCATGACTAGGTTTACTATTTTCCCATTTTAACATGTTTTGTTTGCATTTTTTAAAACTATTTGGGATGTTTTTACTAATTTATGATATTTAAAACTTGTTAGAGGGTTGTGAGTTTTTTTGATTAATTTTCATCTTGTGTTGCAATTCTTATTGATATTGGCTCTAGAAAGTCTTGATTCTAGCTAGTATTTTTCTGGCTTTACATGATTTGATGCTATTTGAACCATGGCAATACTGTTTTTGGTGTTGTGGCTTGGAGGTTCTATGGTTTGGTTGTATTCTTCTTGTGCCTCTCAAGGATAGTTAATTATAATTGTTTTGGAGAAGATTCAAGTTGTGAAGTCTTGCTGCCATGGTGAAGCATTTGTTTCTTCCTTGGGCAAGGATGTTGCATATTTCTATATAACTTGCATTCTTTCTTAAGCAATGCGATTGGTATTGGATGAACTTCTTGGTGATTGGTACTTTGTTAGTATTATACAATTGAGTTCTTCGCTATTAGTTTTTAAGACTTCTTGTTCGGAGCACAATTTGGAACATTTGATGCTTTTGAATTATGGACAGTTTTATTTATAGCGTTTTGTGATTTTAGGTGTCTTGTCAAGTTTTTGAGCAATTGCTTGGCGTTTTATAAGTTGTATGTTTGGCATTATGCTACAAAAAAAAAAAAATACACACAATTTTCAATGGAAATTTCCATCGAGAATACCAATACAAATTTCTAATGAAAAACAGTCGTCAGTAAAATTACTGTTGGAATTTTTTTTGACAGATTTTGGGGGAACGATTTTTTATAGATTTTTTTCTATTTTATTTGTCAAAATAGCCTTTGAAAATTTTGTTAGATATTCCGTCAGAATGTTATCCTAATAATCATTAGAAATCCATCAGAATAGATATAATTTTTTAAAAATTTTAATTTATATAATATTTTGAAATTCTATTTTTAATATTTATTAAAATAAGTTTTTAAAAAATAATTTTAATTAGTAATAAAAAAATTAAATTTAAGATTTTTAATTTTAATTTCTAAAAATTAATATTTAATTTATAATAAAAGTTAAAATATGATACAAACAAATAGTTATAAATATATAAAATTAACAAAATAATTCATAAATTATATTATTCAAATCAAATGATGTATGAAACATATTATTCAAATAAAAGCATAAAAATATAACTACAATCCAAGGTAATAAAGGAATTAATTATCAATATTCTAATCTCATGTAGCATCCTCCTATTATTGCTATTGCTTGTGGCCAGTAAGTCGTCTAGTATTTCCGACTGATGTTAGTTGAACCAATTGTAATGATTGCTACGATAGCAATAAATACATGTGAGTGAAAGGCAGTTAAGAATAGGCAGTAGGCAGGTGGTAGCCATGTAGATGAGGATGAGGTGGAAAAAGAAAGGCGGATGCTAGCTCTAGTACTGTTGTTGAGTTGTTAATCTAAGATAAGTGCCCTAGAGCCAATTCAGATTGAGCTCTGTTGTATCTATAACTGTACTCTCTATATTGATTTGATATTATATGAGGTTATTTATTCATCTTACATTGCATTTCTTGTTTATTACATATTAAGATGATATCCATGGTGAGAA
>JANHAO010002004.1:0-30560 GCA_026873985.1 Saraca asoca | reverse complement strand
CCGTACTCGCCGGTTCTGTGTTACAACTACGCCGTGCGCTTGCGGTATTTTTAAAACGTGCAGTAAGTTTGCAGCACATCACAAGGCACTTATAAAGAATGGCCGACCTCCTCACAAGAGCTCGCTGGCCCCTTTGTAAGCAGTGTCGAGCTTGCCTCTTTGGTGCCTCGCAAGGATCGTGAAGTCTGAACTCCAGCACTGAGTCACTAATCCTCTGTATGGCTAAAATGACGTCAAGCAATAGTCATAAGCCTACAAGCCAGCCTAAGAAGCCTACTTCCATAGCTTATAGTCGGAATATGGTCTTTTCATTATCTTTTCTCATTTATTTGATATGATACAACTATAGCTTGTAATTATTGCATGTAGCCTCTCCTTCCTCTATAAATAGGATTGCATTATCAGTAGAAAAAAGATAGGAGCAATTTTGTAAGCAGAACCCCTGCAAATTATTCAATATTAATAAAATCTCTGTCATAGATGTAGGATCCGGTACTGCCCGGATTTAGCCGAACCATTTTAAAAACTACCACCTCTCTTCCTCCTGGCTCACCTTTCATAACACTTCAAAAGAGGCATTGATTCCTGAAACTCACATCCTATTGACTAAAGTTCAGGTCTTCCGTACAAATCAAATTTCACTGTCAACATTTTGGTGCCATCTGTGGGAATCATCCGCTCTTTGAAGTTTCCATTACCGTTCAATAATGGCCCAAGGAAGAACAACCCGGAGTTCTACAACTCCAGCTTCCCAACGCACCGTCGTGCCCAAAATACAAAAGGTACAGTTACCTGATCAATCTCGATTGGCCTTAGAAAATATAGTCAGAGAGTTAGTTGAAACTATTAAAGCACTTACCCAGGTGCAAGCACAAACTGATCGGAAACAAGAAGAGGTCATGGCAGAACTCCAACAGCTTCGAGAAGAGCTCAGAGAGAAGTTCGCGATAGCTAGTGACTAGGGGGCTCGTAATGTGCGGAAAGCTCTGCCTTTTAGCATGAAGGCCAGCGCCAAGCAATGGACAAGGTTCTTCAAAGGCTGAGGTTGCTTGAAGAGCACCCACAACCTCAGAATAATTAGACACATTATGAGGAGACCTCGCCATTTTCTATGGAGATCGAGAAGCAACCTCTCCCACAGAAACTCAAGGTGCCTGCTATATCACTATACGAAGGGAATAGTTACCCGAATGATCACCTAGACGTGTTCAACACATAAATAGACCTCCAGACGATCGAACCCCTGTTGAAGTGTCATGTCTTTCTCGCCATGTTAGGGGTGGCACCTCGCGCTTGGCTCAGATGCCTCTCCGCACATAGTATTGGCAGCTGGGAAGATTGTCAGAAGAAATTTGTTGACCAGTACCAAGCGTTGAAGAAACAGTTTGTCCTCCCTACCATCTTGCAATGACTTTCCAACGTAAGGATAAGTCGCTCAAAGATTACATAGCCCGGTTCAGACATGAGGCCAACTCCATGGAAAACCCCTTGAAGGAAAGCATCCTGACGGCCATCTCAGCGGGACTTCACAAAGATGGCAAACTATACAGAAGCCTCTACAAGTCCCCCGCTCGAGATCTCGTTGAATTCTATGATCGGGCGACCAAACAAATAAGGTGGGAAGAAACCTTTGGAATGGAGGAACCCAAGCATAAAGTGGGCCAAAGTGGTCCCATTGCGAGCAAAAAGAGGAGCAGCGAGAGTTATGACGGCCCCACTCCTCATCTAGCCAAGAGAGCAAAATCTCAATGGATCAAGGACCGCTTCGAAAGCTATAGCATCTTGTTAGATACTCAGGACAAAATCTTCACGCAGAAAGGCATAATGAGGATTTTAGGAGGCCTCAGCCAATAAGGTCATCCCCTAAATCTAGAGACCAGAGCAGATTCTGTGCTTTTCACAACGAGGCAGGGCACACCACCTTTGAATGCCATGCTCTGAAAAATGCCATCGAAAGCCTCATCAGAAGAGGCTGACTATAGGATTACGTGGCAAATTCATTAGGACAGTGCGCTCAGCAAGCTCAATGAGTTATCACCCAAGAGCCTGAGCCCTCCATTCGAACTATATTTTGATCTTGTAATGCTCGGTTATGCTAGCCACTATGTGCCAAATGAATGAAAGTTGCCGATTGGCTAAACATTATTTAGACAAAGAAGTTTTCACCTCGCCAGGCGAATGATTTTCACGTCGCCTCAATGAAAAATAAAACTTCGGCGAATGGTTTTCACCTTGCCAGGCGAACAGTTTTCACCTTGCCTCAACAAAAAATAAAACTTTAGCAAATGGTTTTTACCTCGCCAGGCGAATGGTTTTCACCTCGCCTCAATGAAAAACAAAACTTCAGTGAATGGTTTTCATCTAGCCAGGCGAACAGTTTTCACCTTGCCTCAACAAAAAACAAAAACTTTGATGAACGGTTTTCACCTCGCTAGGTGAACGGTTTTCACCTCGCTAGGTGAACGGTTTTCACCTTGCCTCAATGAAAAATAAAAACTTCGATGAACGATTTTCACCTTGCTAGGCGAACGATTTTCACCTCACCTCAATGAAAAACAAAAACTTCGGCGAATGGTTTTCACCTTGCTAGGTGAACGATTTTCACCTCGCCTTAACAAAAAAACAAAATCAAGGGTGAGACGGCCTTTGGGCCTACCTCGCAAGTATAAAACTCAACGAATGGTTTTCACCACGCTGTTGTCAAGATAATATCATTACCACCCGTAACTTTCATGTAGGCAAGTTCTTCACAGTTTCCATACAGATAAATCCCCACAGCTTACATGCGGATGGGACTTTCACAGCTCTCATGGGTGTATCTCTTGCCTCTCAAATAAAATCTCTCAGAAACTTACTCGCAGTGGATTAAGTAGATTAGAAAAATAAAGTACAGTTGACTGGCTAAAAAGAGAGGTTCTCATTAATTATCACAAATTTACATATGACAATGCATGAAGCATTTGTTACATACATCCGAAAGAATAAGAACCCATACAAAGGAACCTCGGTAAGAGAGGTGAGGGTTCAGTAGGGGGAAAGGCCAGTCTCTAAGCCTACTCTTGGCAACAGAGCAGTAGCCCCATAGTCCCTCCTGCCTATTCCTCCGTCAACATGCCTGTTTGGGTCGGAACTAGAGCATCCCTAAAATCAGTAGGCCAGGTAGTAGAACTACCAGCGACGGCCAGAGTAGGTAGCCAGAAGATACCGTGAGAAGCCCGCCAGGCCGATTCTGTATCGAGGCCACATGCAACGGGCCATCCGCGTCTCTGGCCACCATGCAACAAGTCATTCGAGTCTCAACAAGCTTCACCAGAAGCCAAGGCACCAAGAAGCTCCAGAAGCTCTTCAGTCTCCTCTATTAGATTTCCCTAAGGCAAAAGAAAGAATACCTTAGGTTATATATAGACCCGCTTAGCCCTTTGAAAAATCCAAAAGAAATCTGGCCAAATCTTCATCCAACAGCCCGAAACGAGTGGTAGTGCCACACCAACGGCCAACAATGGCAAACAAGAGAAGGTATGGCCTAAAGCAAAATAGAAAAACATTTGACATGACACTTCAGTCAAAGAAGGACACTGGCTGAAGATACAAATCAAGCCTCGAAAACATGTAACTCCTGGCCCGCAAAGCACACCAAGAGTTGGGGGGCTTATGTTGTATACTAAAATATGCCTCGCAAGGAAGAGTCCCCAAGGAAACGAAGACCAGTCCCTACGCCTCAGCGAGAAGCCTTCAGAAAGCTTCGTGTCATGGAAAATGGCCCAAAGGTGAGGCAGCGGACTCTAGGTCCTCGAATGAAGATCGTTCGACCGTTAGGAGCACGTCAGCGAGCTCCTCCCTAGCAAGCTACACCTTGCTGCACGATGTCCCAGCAAGGCACTTATAAAGAATGGCTAACCTCCTCACAAGAGCTCACTGGCCCCTCTGTAAGTAGTGCCGAGCTCGCGTCCTCGGTGCCTCACAAGGATCGCGAAGTCTGAACTCCGGCACTGAGTCACTAATCCTCTATATGGCTAAAATGATGTCAAGCAACGTTCACAAGCCTACAAGCCAGCCTAAGAAGCCTACTTCTATAACCTACAGTCGAAATATGGTCTTTTCATTGTCTTTTCTCATTTATTTGATACGATACAACTGTAGCTTGTAATTAATGCATGTAGCCTCTCTTTCCTTTATAAATAGGATTGCATTATCAGCAGAAAAGAGAGAGGAGCAATTTTGTAAGTAGAACCCCTGCAAATTATTCAATATTAATAAAATTTTCATCATGGACGTAGAATCCGGTACCGCCCGGATTTAGCCGAATCACGTTAAAAACTATCACCTTTCTTCCTCCTGGCTCACCTTTTATAACACTTCAAAAGTGACATTGATTCTCGAAACTTACATCTTGTTGACTGAAGTTTCGATCTTCCATACAAATCAAATTTCACTGTCAACACTCTACGAGCTTTGATGTCTTGTGAGTTGTCGAGAAGCTTGGTACCAAGAGCGGGAGAAAGCCCTTAAGCATGCAAGTGCTCCTCATTAAATTTCAAGTCATTCCACAAATCATTAGAGATAGCAAACTGATCAAACATCTCAATCTCCTCCGCACTCAACTCTGGCCTCTCTTTCCTTACTCCATCTATAGAAAATATAGCAAAAATTTAGACTTGAAACAAAATAAAAGATAAAATCAGCCTGCGTCTTCCCAACTCACTTACTTGGATTCAAAATGAATGAGAAATTTTAAAGACGACACAAAGATGGACAAGAAACATAAAACCAATGGGTTGGGTTTTATAATGACCTATGTTAGACTTCCCCTTGACGTCTCCATGGGGTAAAACCCTCTTATATTTAGAAGGATAGGATGAAAGGTAATGGATCCCTTCCTACTGTCCAATGCTCTTAATATTATGGAGATGCCAAAGGACCTTAGTTGAAGGGGGAGGGAGGTTGTTTTCGAGATGGACCAATGCTAGAGATGTCAGAGTGGAGTGCGCATTGGGAGTTAGTCAAGCAGGAGAGAGTTTTAACTTATTCAGAAAGTCAATTATGTAAAGGGGATTGGGAACTTAAAATCACATTAAGGTGCTAACACTAATGGCTACAAACTTTTTTGGGAAGATAAGTAATGTGATCACTGTGAGATGGTGCTAAAACATGTTAACCTTTTGAAAAAGAGTATGCCTCAATGATCTCTTTGAGTCTTTGAATTTGATGCTAGAAGGGTGACGCATGAAAGGGGAGTGAGCTATAGACCCCTCCGACTCAGAGTGAGCTATGAACTCACTTGTGACCTCACTCCTAATGACATGGAGTGCCTCCCTGCTCTCTTTAGACTCAATATCTTCACTGACTATTAGGTGGCAGTGGCATCTATGAGGTGAGGACTTCTACATGAAAAGAAGAAAGAAATGATCAGGTTGCTAGATATAAACTGATCCCTAACCCTAGATAGTTTGTCCTAAAAAGAAGGTCATGATCGCCTCAAGTCATCTAGACCCAAATTCGAAGTACAAGGAGGGTTTCGACTATTAGGCCGATGAAACCTAGAAAACTAGTTGAAAACTCTGCCACCGCCAAAAACCCTAGCATCTATCGACAAACAAAGTAAATATAACTAAGGAAAAAATACATGAACAATCAGCCAGCATTCTAGTTTTTTGTCAATAACAAACAAACTTATAAGGACTTTGAAACTAAAACCCAGAAACAAGAAGCCAGGGATAGAAGCTTACTGTACCAAATGAAGAAAAAGTCCGAAGCGTGAACAAAACTTATTCCTAACAACCAGAACTTGGACCTAATAGACTCAAAAAATTAGAATGGAGCTGAAATCAATGGATGGCAGCAAATGGTCACAAAACCCACAGAGAAGGTGGAAAGGGAGAGTCTGAGTATGACAAACTTCAAATGACAGATGAAAGGGGGGAAAAGAGTTTCTCAGGTTTTATTGCACATGGTCTAGCCATCAGATTTGGAAGCTCTTTGAATAGTCCGCAATTTAATGGCTCAGCATATGTCAGTATTAAAGTTAGACACATTCGTCGAAGATAGTAATCATTACACTACCCACAGAAATTAAAGAGTCATATATAAAACGAACGTGTCAAACTACCTGCTAGATCGTAGATAACAACATACGAGCTACAATTCTAGCCATTTTGTGATCAACCTATTACTCACAGCTTCCTTGTGACCTAATATTCATAGCTTCCTTGTGACCTAATATTTATAGCTTTCATGCAATTCATGAGACCTTCACCTTGCTTCAGCTTAGGCATACTTAATCGCTTATTGATAGCTTGGCTATACTTAGTTACCTGCTGATAGCTCAGGTGCACCTAATTGTCCTTGCAACCTCATGTTAGTACGTGTGCACCTAATAGCCCATTATGCATTTAACTTCGCTTCAGCTCAGGCATACCTAATCATCTACTGACAGCTCAGGTGCACCTAATCGCCCTTGTGACCTCATGCCAGTACGTGCGCACCTAATCGCCCACTGCGTATTTGACCTCGCTTCAGCTTAGGTGCATCTAATTGCCTATTGATAGCTTGGGCGCACCTAATCACCTTCACGACCTCAGGCTAGTGCATGCGCACCTAATCGCCTATTGTGTATTTGACCTTGCTTCAGCTTAGGTGCACCTAATTGCCTACTGATAGCTTAGGTGCACCTAATCACTCTCACGACCTTATGCTAGTGCGTGTGTACCTAATCCCCTACTACACATTTGACCTCACTTTAGCTCAAGTGCACCTAATCGCCTACTGATAGCTTGAGCGTACCTAATGGCCTTCGTAACTTCATGTTAGTTTGTGCACACCTAATTACCCACTGTACATTTGACCTCGCTTCATTCAAGTGCACCTAATCGCCTATTGATAGCTCGAGTACACCTAATCGCCCTCATGACCTCATGCCAATGCTTGTGCACTTAATTGCCCATTGCACATTTGACCTCGCTTTAGCTCGGGATGCACCTAGCTGCCTGTGAGCTCGAATTAGTTAAAGTGTCCTCTCAAATCATCAAAACGTAGTTCTCATGCAGCTCACTACTTGCAACACTCACATAATCGAAAGGCTTACTTTTGGTTGAAGTACTTTGGTGCTCAATTTCATTATCAGATTAAAATAAATCGATTGGTTATTTAGTTGACATGTATTCACTTAGACATAATGTACAGAAGCATAAGTATAATCCTCTACCATATGTTAAACGTGCAACAACATGCAACTAAAGAAACAAGAATGATATGCAAAGTTTCATTAAAAACCTCTTCAGTAGGGTGAATTTATACAAGAGAATTTAAAGCACAAAGATCGAGATAAATTTATAACTATAATAAGCAGGAGGAACTGGCCTTTTAGAAATTATAACTTAAAAGCATGCCAGAGCACCCTAGCTCCTCTTTCCTATCTTCCTCCTAGGCCTAGAGTTCCTCCCTCGGCCCTACAGCTCCTGGCACTTAGAGAAATCAACCGGATTGTGTCGCCACGCAAGGAAACCAAAGAATAGAATGAAGAACTGCCTTAATTTGCTTAACCATGGGGAAGATGTAGAGGAAGGTAACAAAGCATCTCGAGATCCTTAAAGAGGAATTATCCATGGAAGCCTTCGATAACAAAACTTCCCAAGATCCTTAGAAAAGAATTTTCTCGTCAAGTATACTTCATTTAAAACTTCATCAAGAATTCGTACCACTATGAACATGGGGGGCTTGTCTAAGATACCCACTAGGTTTTCTCTATAAAGGAAAAAAAGTAATTTCTTGCACCTTATATATAGACTAATTTGACTCTACCAAAGAGCCCAGAAGATGTCCAGTTGTTCTTGATTAAACAGATCAAAAAAAGTTAAGGCTGTCATGCCAGTAACTATAAAACATGCATAGTAAGAGATATGGCCAAGGTGCAAACAAAATGAAGGATTGAAGCCTAACATGACAACATAGTAGATCATGAACGAAAGGCTTTAACTATACGACAGACTATGGGTGAAAGAATCGGTAGCATCACAGGCCACATGGGGGAATCCTGCCTGTAAGAAATAACTCCTAACTCGTGAAGCAAATTAAGAGTTAGGGGGCTGATGTTATGGGTATACTTTAGGCTGACTAAAATGGGTAGGCAAAGGCCCAAGGAGCTAGACCAAGATAAGAGGAATGGCCTAATCTAAAGCTAGATCACAGAAAATAGCCAGCAGGTCACCCAGCGCGAACTTGAAGCCTCCTTCAGTTCAAGGTCATAGTGAACTCCCCTCTAAGGATAATTGGACACAGCTAATGTCTGGTTGACAATCTGAAACACACTTCAATTAGCAAATTAGCCTTAAAAGACCGATAAAGATATGCCCCACATTTATTACTTGATGCTTAATATTTATTGCCTGATGTGGTTGTAATTATAGTTTTACCTTGTTAAATTACGATTTGTAACCTTCCCTACTCCTATAAATAGGAGGGGAGGCCATTGTAATAGACAATAAGAAAATTACATGCAGAAACTCTGTTGAACCACCAAGAGAACTGAGAGTGTTGTAATTCTACCAGATTGAATTGTGAAACAACCACCAATAGCAAGTACAATAATCATGGACATAGGGGCTATACTGGCTTTAGCTGAACCACGTGAAAAACTCTGTGTTCACTTTGTTCTTCTTCTTCTTGCTCTCTACATTTTCCTTATACTTTCATAGTCTTTACAAGCAGTTTGGGTTCCTAAACTTTTGGTTAACTGATTACCAAAATCGACCGTCAGCACATCCTCATATAGCTTTTGTTGTTGGTGCATTAGGTAGATACCTAAGTGATCTTGGTTAGAGACATTGGACTACTACCAAATGAGTAATGAGGTACATGCAGGGTCCAAAAGATTACATGTTGACCTATAAGAGATAAGGAGATCTTATAGTTATAGGCTACTTAGACTTAGATTTTGCTGGGTGTCTAGATGATCACAAATTAACATTTAGATACATCTTTATGATGAAAGGAGGAGCTGTGTCATGGAAAAGTGTTAAACAGTTGTTTACAACAACCTCCATTATGGAAGTAGAATATGTTGTATGTTATGAAGCTACTCATGAAAGGAATTTCATTGCTAGTTTTAATTTTATTGATAGCATTTCAAGGTCCTTAACCATTTACTACTACAATGTTGTTGTTGTTCACTTCTCTTTCAATAATAAAAGTTTTGCCTGTATGGAACATTTTAATGTTAATTACCAGTTTATAAGAGAGAAGATAGGCAAGCATGTTATTTGGATTGAGCATGTTTTCATGGATCATATGCTCGTAGATCCAATGACCAAAGGCTTAGCATTTGGAATGTATCAAGATCATGTAATTAATATGGGTTTGACTAAGCTTTAAGATGTTTTGGGTTAGTAAGATTATTACATTTGATGTAATTACATTGAGTTTATTGTTTATCTTGAGATATTTATCAATGAAATATTTATAATGAAATATACATGATGTTGCCATATATTGTTGTTTGTGTACATTTTTTGGTTATGGCATGTTATTAGAGACATTTAGGCCCTCTTTCACTATTATTGAGAATATTGATTCTCATTTGACATCTTGAACAGATGCTATGATCATTATGTAAGGATTTACAAATAATCACATTTACTATTATGCAAATTTTGTTATGCACATCTTATGTTGAAATTTTGGTTAGCGAGATATAGGTGTACAATGTGTATGATGTTAATACCCTTATCACATATATTGTTCTATACTACTGGATGCTTAGAATTTCAATTTAGACCTATGGGTGTAATAGTGCCATAGTTAGTTTAACATTTGCTTGAAGTGACCACGATTTCTAAATTATATGTGATCCAAGTGGAAGAATGTTAGAATTTTCTTGAACATAATATAATTTAGAATTAAATAAATGTTAAAGTATTGGTCCATATTTGTGACGTTAGTTGGGTTATAATATGTAATGCTACTTATGCCCTATTAGTCAACTAAGTTATTTTGGTAATGGGTTGGTTACCCATATAGCATATTTTTATTGATAGATCCCTACTCCTAAAACCTTGAGCTATAATGTGTTTTGCCCCATCACAGTGCAGTACATTTTGTCTCTCCCTATTTTTTATAGTGACAATTAGGGTTTTTTTAGGAGAAGAAACACTATTATAGGAGAAATCTCAGATTGAAAAATGAACTTGCAAGGAAGAAGATTAGATTGGAACAAAGGTGCATCCAAAATCAAATACAATGGATCAGATGATGAAATTAGATAATTTTATTCCAAATTTTATTTTTCTATTCATTTTTCATTTATACCGTGATAACATAATTTAAATTGAGCGGATATTTTATAAATTTTCTAGCAGGAGAGATCGACTTTGGGGAAAGGAAAACAAAGTGAACGGATTAAGGTGGAAGGATGAAGGGGTGGTTTGGAAAGGAGGAGCCCAGTTCAACGGGTTGCACAGCACAATGGGAAGAAGATCGACTTTGGCGAGAGATCCATTTGAAAACCCACTAACGTGTTGGGAAAAAATAAAAAAAATAAAGAAAAGAGAAGAGTTCAGCGTTTCTTGATGAACCTATTAAAGGAAAAAATATAAAATATCCCATTCAATTTTAAGATGGTTTAATTGTACTTCCTCCAATTTTGAAAATTAAGAAATCAAACTCTCAAATTATATAAAACTTAAAATTAATTTCCATCATCCACTTAATTAATTATTTATTAAATTATGTGATTTTTCATACACTTTTTAAGCAAAAATTATAATATTATTATTTATTAGTTTATCATGTCTTTTGTTTACACATAATTTCTCAATTTATTTTTTAGTATTTAATAAAATTTTATATATCTAATTTAATTTTTAATAATTATATAACAAAGATATTATTTATAAAAAAAATAACATAATAAATCAACATATAATAATATTATGATTTTTATTTAAAAAGTTGATAAAAAAATCATATAATTTAATAAAATGATTAATTAAATGAATGATAAGTGTTAATTTTAATTTTTTATTATTTAAGAATTTGATTTTTAAATTTTTAAAATTGATGAGATAATATTCAATCACATCAAAGTTGGAACGAATAGTTTACAAATTTTCCGAAAATAAAAGCAACTAATGGCTTTGGGTGGGAAAAAGACTATGAGAAATGGACCAGTGTTCCAGCGAGGCACGGTCCATTAATAGATTACACTTCGAGGTTATGCACCTCACCACTTCGAGGTTATATGAAATTATACAGAATATAAATAAATTATGCACCTCACCACTTCGAGGTTATATGAAATTATACAGAATATAATTATTATGCAAATAAAACTTCACATGATCTTTGATTGGTCATCATTAATAAATATTGGCATATATGACAACTCAAATTATATACATTAATTCTCGTATAATTTGATCAAACTTTGACAAACCGGAGTGTAATTATGCGAATGCTAATATATATATATATATATATATATATCTAAAATTATTTTAAATAAACACAACATTCCTCGCTCTTTCAAATCCAATAGGTAAGACCCAAAATGACCTACACAATCACACAACACTCAGAAAAAAGAATGATCAAAACCACTTCAGAAAAAAAAAATATATAAAATACAAATACTATGTGCTTTCATAAATATACAAGATATCAATAATTTACGAGTGAAATTATGACCGAATTTGAAAACCATCAAGTGTTTTACCCGAATTTTCTTTTCCACGGTAAAATATTGAAGCTTTGTGCCTATCAGCTCGGATTCAGAACTGTTTTGTAAAACACTTGTTTCATTGAGACTCCTATATCTTTTGTTTTAAATAGATGTCCTGGGCTTTAGTCACGAAACCAACAAATTGAGGGACTAAAACGTAAAATCGATCACATTTCAGTTGGTACAGAAGCTTTTTCCACCTATCTGCCATTGTCAAATGGAATCTTTGACTGAGGCAAATTTGCCCTGCGACACCACCGTATCAGTGTACAGAAGTGCGATCTGTTACTATATATATATATATATATAAGAATATTAAATGAGAATATTATTTTTGCTTGAGTGTGAAAGAGGTGACGTATTGCATCTTTATATTGATGACCAAGAATATTATTTTATGTTAATTTTAAAATTTATTGATAGAATAATAATTAATTTTGAATTGATATATAATTTTATAAGTATAATCTAAATAATAAATATATTCAATCTAATGATGGATTTATTAAAAATATTATTTTATAAAAAGTTAATAATAATGTGAGTATACTTTTTGGTTGATGCCAATGTTACTTAATCCCCAGCCAATATAAAGGGCATATCCAGTGGGAGTAATGAACTAATGGTGGGCATATTGATGGTCATAATTAAAATATAAAATCATATGATTTTTGAAAGTGATCATGTGACATTCAAGACATTAACCACCCAGAGAGTCCCTCATTGTCTAACACAAACCTAACTTACATGCGAAGAAAACTCAAAATGGGAAGCTATAATAAATTTTGAAATATAGCATTTAAAATTTAATATCATGGAGATATTGACAAAAAATAAATAAATAAATTTGATTTTAATTTTAAAATTAATTTTATTAAAAATTAAACTAAGTTCTTAATTAATTTAATTAATACTTTTTTATGTTAAAATCTTAGCTTATTTTATAAGATATAAATAAAAAATAAATTATGTAAAATTGATTTCTATGTACTAAAGAAATCATTCTCATAATTGAATTAAACGGTTAAGTAGTATTCTTAATTCATTGTGTTTACAAATAAAAAGGTTAATAACAATAGCAATACTTAATTTGTAATATAAAACATGCCTATTTATTAGTACATTCTTTTAAGGCATACATTTTTACTCATAGAAAATATATTTGTAAGATAAATCTTAAATTTATTGAAAAATCTAATTGTCCAAAATATAAATCTGTTCATGATAATTACATCTTTTTTAATTCAATTGATAATTACAAATTTCAACAGTTATTATCACTAATTTTATTGATAACTTTAATATTTTTGCAAGTTACGTTAAGCACTGGTGAAGGTATAAATATTTGATTTAAATAATAATTGCTATATAAAATAATAATGTTAGTGGTTAATTCAAATTTGATAAATATGAGTTTAGTAATGTTGATAATGAGCTTATTTTAATCATTCATTTATATAAATGAATTCTTAAGGAGCATTTGTCAAATAAATGAGAAGCCAATCAAAATTGATATTGTTAAATCAAAATTTTATTATTTTTTTATTATATTGACCATTCCAAGTTTGATTTTACTTTCTTTAAGGGAAAGCTCCTTTCTTTCTCATATAAAATGACTTATTTCCATTGATTTTAGGTATATTCTATTTATTTTTTATTTGATCTGCTAATTTATTTTGGGCAAGCATTGCAATAAGTTAAAGTTTGACTTCTCTTGATTTTTTTATTTGATTATATTATTGTTGATGGTCGATTTTAATAATTGGTCAATCAAAGATTCTGAGACCCAAATTACTATAAAAAGTATGAAAATGTGAGTAAACAACAAAAGCAGGAAGAATAAGATGCACGCAAGAGATTTTTAACGTGGTTCAGCGAAAGTTAATGTGACCTCTACGTCCACGGTGGTTTATATTTACTTTACACGGTTATTCTACTATTAAGGCTAGTAAAACAATAATACAAGTATTCTCTCTTTTTTGACAGAATTTCTATATGTATTTCTCACTATCCCTGTTATAATAATCTCTTCCCCCTATTTATAGAAGTAGAGAGGGTTATAAGTATAATTTGACAAACTACAAAACTATCATTATCGCCGTTGCAGGCAATAAATGTTAGGCGTCAAACAATAAATGCTGGATAAATCATTATTGAATTGTTGGAGGCTAATGTGTCATTTTTGGGGACTGACCTATCAATTGGAAATATGTGCCTCTAGCCATTGATCGGTCATTGGGGGTTCGCACCTATGCTTGAGGTTGCATGCTCGATGACTTGAGCTCACTTAGCGACCTGAGCTCATACTGGGGTGAGCTGCCGGTAAGTCCTGCGACCTCACTTCGGAAGGTGTTGGGCCTTTCTCTGCCGGATCAGTCCATTGGGCCTTTGTTAGCCCATTTCATATAGCTCCAAAAATACCCATAACATCAGCCTTCTAACTTTTAGTTCACTCTGTGAACTAGGAGTTGTTCCTAACTGACAAAGTCCTTATTCATGGTCTTCAGAGTGGTCAAAGTATTCGTCTATGGTATGTTACGTCGTTAGTCTTTATTGACAGTCTATAGTGTTGTCACTTCAAACTTTAATCTTTCATTTCATGTGCATTAGGCCATATCTTTTACTGTATACGTTTTACAACCGTTGGCGTGGTAACCTTGTTTTCTTTTGGATCGTCTGATCAAGAACAGTTGGATCTCCTCTAGACTTTTCAATGAAACCCGGCTAGTTTATATAAGGCGTGAGAAGCCTTCTTCCCTACTTCACATAATAACCAGATGGGTACATCGATTGAGCCCCTTATATTTTTGAAGCTTTGGCCTTCGATGAAGCACTCCGAGGCATGTATGGTTTGATGCATGATGCTGCGAGGCGTGGATGGCCTACTGCATAAGGTTCCCATGGAGGACTCCTTTTTGAGGACTTTGGGAATTTTTTCATAACCTCCTTATGGCGCTAATGGGTTTAGCTCCTCCCTTTTTGTTCTTTTATCCTATAGTGAGCTAACCGCTTGGTTTCTCTAACTACCTAGGGGTTACAAGGCTAAAGGAAGAGCTTCTAGCTTGGGAGGAGGATAAGAAAGAGGAGTCAGAACAGTTTGGCTTGCTCGTTGGATCCAATTCTAAAAGGCCACTTCCTCTTACTTATTATAGCTGCGGGCTTACTCCAGCTTTTATACTTCGAATCTTCTTGTATAAACTCACCTTGTTGAAAGAGGTTTTTAATGAGATTGTGTATTATATTTTTGTCTTTCCAACTACGTGATGTTGTATGCTTAACATGTAAACTTTTCATGAACAGATTCTTGCACGCCATATTTTTAGATAAATATGGACTTAAACAACTACTCGGTTACATTAATTTGTATTAATTGATTATGGACTTGAGCATTGAAGTGCCTTAGCTAGTAATAGGCTTTCAGGTCACATAAAAGCTACGAGTAATAGATTGCATGAGAGCTGCACTTTAGATAAGTTAAATGCTCATATTGTGCTTCAACTAGAACGAGCTTACATGTTCGATGGGTGATTAGGTGTGCTAAGGCTACCATGAGGTCGTGTGCTTAGTGGGTGACTAGGTGCGCCAAGGTCGGCATGAGGTCGTGTGCTTAGTGGGTGATTAGTTGCACCAAGGCCGGTATGAGGTCGTGTGCTCAGTGGGAGATCAGGTGCACCCAGGCCAGCATAAGATTGTGTGCTTGGTGGGCGATTAGGTGCACTTGGGTCGGCATGAGGTCATATGCTTGGTGGGTAATTAGGTGGTCCCAGGCCAGCATAAGGTTGTGTGCTCGATGGGCTATTAGATATGCCCAGGCCGGCATGAAGTCGTGTGCTCGATGGGTGATTAGGTGTGCCTAAGCTGGCACGTTAAGAAGATCGAATGAGAGTTGCGCCTTTAAATGTGTTGGTTGCGATGTAGCCAGAAAGCTATAGTTTGTTGTTTTCAATCTATGATCTTAGAGGTCATTTGATATATTTTTTGTTTCATCTGTGAGTCTTAGGTTTTTGTCAGCAACATAATGATTACTGTCTTCAATGAACATTTTTGCCAGGCTGGTGAAGACTTAATGCTGGCATATGCTCAGCCATCAAATTATAGGTATCTGAAGAGTTCCCAGATCTAATGATTGGACTGTTATGCGATACAAACTAGGAAAACTCTTCCCCTTTCATTAGTCATTTGAAATCCGGGGTTCACAGACTCTTCATTCTCATCTTCTTTGCCAGTTCTGTGACTGTTCGTTGTCATTCATTGCCTTTAGCACCGTTTTGACTTACCAGGCTAGTGGCTCAAGTTTCGACCACTAAAAGCCAGCCTTGCTCACATTTTAGACCTTTTCCTCTGTTTAGCACAGTAAGTTTTTTTTCCTTGGCTCGTGGTTTTTGGGTTTCTATTTTAAGGTTTATGTGAGTTTATTTGTTTATTGCTGATAAGATCCAGAATGTTGGTTAATGCTTTGTGCATTTCCTTTAGTTGTGTTTGGTTTGTTTGGTTAGCCTGCTAGTAGATGCTAGGGTTTTTGGTTGTTATTTGAGTTTCCCACTAGTTTTCTAGGCCTTAGCGACCCAATAGTTAAGCCTCCCATGTGTATAAGTTTGGGTCTTGGTGACTCGAGGCGCATGTGATCCTTTACATAGGAAGATCTTTATTAGGGTAAATCTTGGCATTAGGGTCGGTCTACTTTCAATGACCTAATCATTCCTTTTTTCTTGTGTTGATGTCTCTACCTCATAAATGTTGATGTCACCTTATAAAAAGCAATGACACTGAATCTTCTGAAAAGAGTGGGAAGCTGATTCATTTCATGAGGGAGGTAACCTCTTAGAGTGGTGAAGTTGTATAGGAGTTTGTAGCTCACCCTAGACTTGAAGGGTTTGCAGCTTGCTTCCCTTTCACATTTCACCCTTTGAATGTCAAGCTCAACAAGCTTAAAGAGATAGCTCAAGCATATCACTTTCTAAAGGGTTGCCATATCCTGGCACTTTTCTGTAATCCTTCAAAGTTCATAGCAATTAGTATCCAACATCTCGATGCTTGATTTAGATTCCCAGTTCCCCCTTATGTAATTGGTTTTTTGAATGAGCTAAGGCTCTCCCCTTTTTAGCTGACCCCAAACTCATACTCTCAGTTAACTTCCTTAGCGCTTGTTTATCTTAAAAATGGCCTTCCACCTCATTCAGCTAAAGTCCTTTGTAATCTTTATAGCATCAAGAACATCAGATTGTGAGAAGGGATTTACTACCACTCAGCTCATCCAACTAAGTATAAGAAAATTTTGCCACAAGGGGACACTAAGGGGAAGTCCAATGTAAGAGATTATAAGACCCACTAGTTTTATGTTTCCTATCCTTCCTTGAGTCAACTTCACAACTTCTCATTTGTAATAAGTTCCAGTAAGCGAGCTTGAGGGGTGTAGGTTAACTTTGGCACTTGTTTTATTTTACTTCTAATCTAAGGTTTTGTTATGTTTTTGGCAGACGAAGCTGGGAAAAAGAGACCAAAGCTAAGGGCAGAGGATACTAAGGTGCTTGACTATTTTGCTACTTCTGAATATTTTCAGAATGACCTAAAGTTTGACGAAGAGCTTCTGCGAGCACACGACCTATCCTTTACTCTCAACACCGAGCTCCTTAATAACTTGTGAGATATCAGAGCTCGTGGGATCAGAGAGGTCACTCCGACAAACTTCAGGGAGCACAAAGATATGGCAAGACTCAACCTCAACAGACCCCCTAAGATATGGCAAGACTCAGCCTTACCGACCCCTTCGTTCAACTAAGTCAAAGCCTGCCACTACCTCGATTTTTGGTCAAGTTGGTCATCCTTCCTTCTTGGTGATTGTAGCAGAGACTCTATAGGTGGTGATCCATGTTTCTTAGCTGGGACCATTTGAGGTCATAAGAGGGTCAACAAGGTCTCCTAGCCATAGGGAAAAATATCTAGACGAGCCTCTTTCCAAGAAGTAAAGAACTGACAAAGGGAAGGAGGTTATTGTTAGTTCAGATGAGGGGTTCATGGACTTACCAGGGAACCTGCCTAGAGGATTAGGTCCCAAGATGATGGTGTATGACAACTTTCTTCACAGACACATAGACCAGGTTCTGGGGACCCATACTAAAGCATTGGAGTATGAGGAGATACGTGGTAGCATTTTGGCAAGCATAATAATTTGCCACTGCTTGTTGGTTGGTATTATACTTTCCTAACTTTTTCATTCCTTATTAGGCTATCTAACCATTTTATATAACCTTTTTAGCCTTTTTAGGGCATATTGGAAACAATAAAGTTAAGGGACAAGGTCGTGATTTGGGAAGTGGAATGGGGCAAACTCAAAAGTGACCTAGCTGCTATGATTATGGAAGCAATGGAGCTGAGGAGGAAGTTGGAATGTGTTGAGACCTAGTTGTAAGGTGCCAAGGTTGTTAAAAGGGAGACCAAGGACACATTGCTTCATGAAATGACCAGCTTAATCTTGAACCTCCTAAGATGATTGACAAGCTATGACAGAGGTAGGATGAGCTGGAAGTGATGGTGAGGTGGGCTGAGGTCATTGAAAAGATAGAAGAAACTACCAAGGAGAAGGCAACTCCTGCTGAGGATAGGGTGGCATGAGTTGAAGAGGAGGTCAATTGAGCTAAAGAGGGGATCGCCTGAGTCAGGAGGAAATGACTGCCATGATAGCGCAAGCTAAGAACGCTGCGAGTTGCGACACCCTAAACAATTTTCTATTCACTTTATGGAAAAAGCACCCAGACATGGATTTCACTTTCTTTAGTGGAGATGTTGAGGCCACTATTCAGTGTTATGAAAATGATACAAAAGTAGCTTCGGCCACAAGTGTAGAAACTGGTGGTGAAGATCCCCTTGCTTAGCACAAAAACCAAGTCAAAGTAGCTCATTAGTTGAAGAAAGAGCCACAATGGGGTCTAAGGAACAAATGATAGAGAACTTGCCTGTAACCATCATTGACTCCTTAACCTGTCAGGAATCATCTGGGCCTCCAGCCTCTTCATAGATTGCACCACCATGCCCTTGCCTTGTACTCTTTATTTTTGAACATTTTGGATGTATTTCTAGCTAACAATCATATGTAATGAAAGTATTTTGAAACTTTGTATGAACCATTTACTCCAGGATGAATCTGTTTAATTCCACCATTCATTCTAGTTGATTATCCTTTCAGACTCTTTGTTAAGTCAAATACTCGAATGTTTTACTAGCAAATCATGGTTTTGTGCCTAAATGCTAGATTGGTAGAAGGCCTTTTTAATTTCTAAGATAGCAGATCGAGCTATCAGCTTGAATGCTTAATTAGCGAGCTATAGACAGTGTTTGTCAAGTTGAATAGCTAACAAGTCATATGTTATTGATATAAAGAAACTTTTGCAGATTGCAAATTGTTAACCTAGATGGATCTCAGTAGATCGCACATTGTTAACATGGATCGTAGTAGATAAAACATGAGCTCCTTAGCCTTCTAGGATAGCTGATCAGGCCATCATCTTGAATATAACCTTTTACAGATCATAGGTAGGGTTAATTTTGAGACCAGTTCACTTCATGAGTAATGAACAGGGAGCACATTGGAGAATTCTTAGTAAACATAGAATTAAAGGAGAATTTTGGGCTTCTTTATTGAGATTTAAATAATGGTATAGAATTATAAAGCCAAGCTCACTCTTATTGATAGTATGGTTGAAAGTGCTCGGCATTTCAAGCTCGAGGCATTTCACCCCCATTTATATTAGACAAGTGTTAAGCCTCATTTTCCAAATTCTCCCTTATTATATACGGGCCTTCCTAATTTGGGCCTAATGTTTCGTTGTTAGCCTTGCGAGTTCTTGGTAAAATGAGGCATAGGATGAGATTGCCTGCTTTGAAGTTTTGGGCTTGGACCTTCTGATTATAATGTCTTATGACTCGTTGTTGGTAGGTTGCAATCCTGAGGCTAGCTATGTCCCTTGCCTTCTCGATAAGATCCAAATTTATAGTGAATAGTTGGTTATTTTCCTCTGGATTGAAAGTAGCTCTTCAGTACGAAGTTACTTCAAACTCTGTTGGTATCATAGCTTCAGAACCATAGACCATTGAGAAGAGGGTCTCGCCGGTGGTGCTACGAGCTGTAGTTCTATAAGCCCAGAGTATTTTTGGCAACTCGTCTACCTATGATCCCTTCATAGCCTCTAATTTGGTCTTCAAGATCTATTTAATGATCTTGTTTATAGTTTCAACCTGCCCATTGGCTTGAGGATGATTTACTATTGAAAAGCTCTTTACAATTCTGAGGTTGTTGCAGAACTTGATGAACTACTTACTGCTGAATTGGGTCCCGTCATCGGTTACAATCTACAAGGCAACTCCAAATCTGTAGATGATATTATTTTGTATGAATTTTTTAACTTTTAAAGAGGAAATCTCTGCCAATTCTTTCATCTTAGCCTACTTTATAAAATAGTCTACAACCACTATCGCATTTTTACAACTCCCATGACTTATGGGGAAAGGTCCAATCAGGTCGATACCCAAATTGCAAAGGGCCATAGGCTAACCATTTGTTAAAGATAAGCAGGTGGAGCTTGTGAAACCTTAGCAAACCTTTGGCACTTATCACATTTTCTGATGAGGTCAACCATATCTTGTTTCATAGTTGGCTAATAAAATCCTTGACAGAGTGCCTTTTGAGCTAAGGATAGCCCCTCGGTGTGGTTTCCATAGTGTCTAGCATGAATTTCTTTAAGGATAGTGTCACAGTTTGGACCATCGATACACTTGAGAAGTGGAGCTGAAAATCCCCTCTTATAGAGCACGTCATTGACGATACAATATCTTGTGGCTTGAAATCACATGCAACATGCTTCCACTTTTTCCTCCAATAGCCCTTCACCTTGTAGATACTCTAAGATTGGACCCACCTATGAGTTCACACCATAACAATCGACATCATGGTGTCTTTTTGTTTAATACTTGGTGACGAAAGGAAATCCATTGGAATCGCTCCCAGGAAATCTGTATCTTTAGTTGTGGCTAGGCGAGCTAGCACATCTACGTGTGTATTTTGAGCTCATGGGATCTGATTGACCTTGTACCTCTGAAAACTATTGAGCAATTCTTGAGTTTTTTGAAGGTAAATAGCCATCTTTAACCGCTTCGCTTGATACTGGCCCTTTACGTGAAGATAACAAGCTGGGAGTCACTAAATATCTTCAAGTTTTCAACTTGCACCTCTCTTGCCAGGTGGAGTCCTACAAGTAGTGCTTCATATTCTACCTCATTGTTGGTGGCTTGGAATCCAAATCTTAGTGCAAAGAGGGATTTTTGCCCTTCTGGGCCGATTAGGAGTGTTTTAGCTCCTGCTTTTTGCTTACACAAGGAACCGTCTATGAAAAGTTCCTAATATGGACCTTTTGAGGTTTCCATTTCTTCCCCTATAGGTTCTGTGAATTCAACGATAAAGTTAACTAAGGCTTGCCCATTAATTGCTGGCCTCGGTTTATATTGAATATCAAATAGAGCGAGCTCAATAGCCCACTTAATCAGGCAACGTTAGGTATCAATCTTCTGTAAGATCTGTCTCAATGGGAACTGAGTGAGTACCTTAATGTTGTGTGCTTGAAAGTAAGGCCATAATTTTCTTGAATCGATCATGAGGCAATAAACAAGCTTCTCCATCAGCGAGTAATTCATTTTTGCATTTAGCATCCTTTTGCTTACATAGTAGACTAGAAGCTGAGCTCCACTTTCTTCATAAACTAAAGCTATATTGAGAGCGTGCTGAGATACTCCTAGGTAGAGAATGAGCTTTTCACCTTCTTTTGGCTTAGACAGTAGCAAAGCTCAATGCATATATTCTTTCAGATGCTAAAACATAACTTTGCATTTTTCATTCCACTTAAATCATTGGGCTTTTTTTAGCACATTGAAGAATAGAATGCACTTGTCTATCGCCTTGGAAATAAATTTGCTAAGTGCTACGACCCGATCGTTTAGACTTTGCACATCCTTGACCCCAATTAGGGATCTCATATCGATTAGTGCCTTAATCTTCTCGAGGTTCACTTCAATTCCTCTATTGTTGACTATAAACCTGAGAAATTTTCTTGAGGCCACCCCAGATGCACATTTGAATGGATTAAGTTTCATTTGGAATTTCCTTATAATTTGAAACATTTCATCCAAGTTTCTCACGTGATCTATGACCTGTTTGGGTTTCATGAGCATGTCATTCATGTAGACCTCCATGGTTTCCCAATTTGTTCCTTGAATATCATATTAACCAGCTATTGGTAGGTCACCCTGCGTTCTTTAGTCTGAAGGGCATCACCTTGTAATAATACAGTCTACAGTCCATAATGAAGGAAGTGTGCTCCTCGTGCAGAGGGTCCATAGGTATTTGATTATACCCCAAATAAACGTCCATAAAATTGAGGAGTTGGTGGCCAGTTGTTACATCCATAAGCTAGTTAATCCGTGGTAAAGGGAAGATATCCTTTGAACAGGCCTTATTGAGGTCGATGAAGTTAATGCAAGTCCTTTATTTCCCATTTTTCTTCTTTACCAACATAGGATTAGCCACCTAGGTCAGGTAGTGAGCTTTTCGGATGAATTTATTTGCCAAAAGCTTATCTACCTCTTTTTTGAGGGCAATAGATCATTCAGCAGTTAGTGACTTTCTCTTCTGGAAAAATGGCTTGTGGAGGGAATCTATGTTCAGCTTATGTGACATGACCTCGAGCTTGATTCCCACTATGTCCTCACAATTCCAAGTGAATACATTCAGATTCGCTTTGAGGAATTCAACCAATTGGGTCTTCACGTTGGGAGGTAGATTCTTTCCCAATTTAAGGCATCTCTCCATATCCACCCCACTAACCCCTACATCCTCAAGCTTTTCTATAGGGCCGATTTCTTTGTTTGTGTCCAGATCATAGGGGTTGAGGTTGCAACTAACCTCAACTATGCTCGGAGCTCGGGGTTCTCCACCTGAAATCATGTCGACCCTTCTCTCTTTTTCCCCTATTTTAATGGCATCTTCATAACAATACTGGGCTATGTACTACTCACCTCGCACACACCCAACTCTATTGGGGGGTTAGGAATTGCACAATTAATGTCCTAGTAGACATAACCATGTCCAGATCATTCATCATAGGTCACCCCCACACCATATTATACCTTGATGGGCAGTTTACAATCAAGAAATCTACCAGGACGGTGGCTTAACACTCTGAGTCCCCAAAGGTGAGAGGAAGCCTGAGCTGTGCATCAAAAATATTGCATCCCCTGTGAAAATGAACAGAGGCTTGGGGGAAGACTTCACGTGATCATCGCTCAATCTCATCTACTCAAAGCATTTCTTGTACATAACATTGACTGAATTGCTAATATCGAGCATGATCCTTTGTACCTCAGTGTTACTGATCTTGGCCTGTATGACTAATGTGTCATTATAGAGGGGCTGGATTCCTCCATTAACATCCACGAAGGTGATAATCTCAGAGGCAACTCTGGCCTTTTTGGCGGGTCTTTCAGATTCACAACTCACAAGCAGGATATGGTTTGCACTTCGCACATAACATTCACATAACCTATTTGAAGTACTTGTAATATATAGCCCACCATGAATTGTGAAGATAGTTCTCACTATATTTGACTACTCTGACTCACCCTGTTAGGATGACCGTTGTGGTGGCTATTAGGATTGTGGAGGTTGTTATCCAGTAGGTTGCACCACATAATCCTACAAGTGACCTCTTCTGATTAAATCCTCTATAGCGTCCTTTAGTGCCCTACACTCAGAATTGTTGTGCCCGACCTTGTATTGGTAAGCACAAAACTTGGTAGCATCTTTGTATTTATATGAGGTCTTTAAGGGCCTAGGTTGCCTGAAATCTTCCTTATGCCTTTCAGTTGTGAATATCTAATCCTGGGTATCGAATAGGATGCTATAATTGTTATAGTGACTTGGGAGCTGAGGTCACTCCTTTCTTGCCTTCTTCGCAGGCTAGTTCCTAACACCATGGTTTGAACCCACCTTTCCATTTCTACCATTATCTCCCTTTTTGTTTTGGCTCAAGACAGAGCTACTTGCGTCGTTCTTTTGATCGGATTACCTTGTGCTGAAGGTTTCCTCCCATCTGATCTCTTTGGAAGCCTGCTCATAAAATTCCCTAAAATCCCCCACTGGAGATTTGTATATACTTTCATAAAGCTTCCCATTTATTGACATTTTTCCCAACTGTTGATGCTGCGAGCTGGGAGACTTTTGAACCATGCTTGGGGGACATTTCCAAGAATGGCTGGGAAGACATGGCATTTGGCCAAAGGATTAGTTGTTTAAAGGTTCATTTGGATGTTGGAAGCATTCAGATGGTTATATTGGTCATGGCTTCCATGATACAGCGGGATGGCAGGAACTTTAAATTGGTGTAGGAGAGGTTTTGTTTCGATTTCCCTAGCAAAAGGGGTCCTTTCCTCGTAACGATTTGAATGGTTATAAGTTAGAGCGCATTTCTTTAATCACTGCACCCTTTGCAATAGCTCTTCCACCATTGAATCTTACACTCTAGACCATTAGCTCTTAGTGTTGTCATAACCTACATTCGACCGATATGATGCGAGTTCCTAGGTCACTGATTCCTATCGTGCACATGAGATTGGTGACATTAAAATTTAGGTTATAAGTTAATGGAGTGAGTTGAATCGACACGTCGTGACTCTTTTCTAGCTGGTCTCTCTCTCTCTCTCTCTAAGCCAGCACCTCACCTTATGGCTCCTGATTCGTTCTTCTAGTTATAGTGACTCCAACTTGCTTTTGAATTCCTTGAACTTGTGCTTGGGCTAGAGCCAAAATTGCATCAACAAGTCTCCTAACTATGCTTTCAAAGGTTTCTTGGCACTAACATAATGACCGAACGTCACTAACCCTCGGGGAACAAAATATGTTGGCTAGTGATGGGAGCTAACAAAGTGCTTGTTGGAGATAGGTTCCCATCCACTAGTGTGTTCTACCGTTGTTCTGTTTGACCACCAAGCTAGTTAACGGTAGTATCCTAACTCCTAGTTGTTCTTCCTTTTGCCATTTCAATTGATCAGTGAGTTAGCTGAAAAGCAGTTTGAACCCTCCTTCTAGTGCCAAAATGTTAACGATCGAGTTTTAGTAATCAGTTAACCAAAGGTTTTAAGACACAAATAGCTATAAAAAGCATGAAAATGTGAGTAAATAGTAAAAACAGGAAGAACAAGATACATATAAGAGATTTTTAAGGTGGTTCAGTGAAAGTCAGTGTGACCCCTACGTCCACGGTGGTTTATATTTGCTTTATACGATTGTTCTACTATTCAACCTAGTAAAACAATAATACAAGTATTCTCTCTTTTTTGGTAGAGTTTCTATATGTATTTCTCACTATCCTCGTTACAATGATCTCTTCCCCCTATTTATAGAAGCAGAGAAGCTCATAAGTATAATTTGACAAATTGTAAAACTATCATTATCGCTGCTGTAGGCAATAAATGTTAGGCGTTGGGCAATAAATACTTGGCAAATCATTATCGGACTATTGGAGGCTGACTTGTCGGTTAGCAATATGTGCCTCTTGCCACTAACTGGTCATTTAGGGTTTGCACCTATGCTTGAGGTTGCATGCTCGATGACCTGAGCTTGCCCAATGACTTGAGCTCGTATTAGGGCGAGCTGCCGAGAAGTCCCGTGACCTCACTCTGAAAGGTATTGGGCCTTTCTCTACTAGACCGGTCCATTGGGCCTTTGTCAGCCCATTTCATATGGCTCTGAAAATACCTATAACAATTGTTATGTCAAAAAAATTTCCCTTTTATCTTATGGTAGAAGCATTAATTAAAAAACACTATAACATTATATATTTAATGCCTCAAATCTACCCACATTTTTTTCATGCTTTGTTATTATATATTTGTTTATGTGTGAATTTAGTTAACCCAAGTTTAGAGTCTTAAACTGTAAATTGAGTGTGGCAAGAGAGAGAAAGTGAAGGAGAGAGAGAGAGAGAGAGAGGAAGAATTAGGAGACACCAGAAGTTTTTAACATGGTTCAGCCTAGTGCAATGCTTACGTCCACGATTATTATATTTTTCTTGTCTATTTTGGTAGATTATTTGCATCTGTTGGTTGTATAATCATCTTCTTCTATAATTTTGCAAAGTAACCATCTAAATGGGTTCTATCCTCCCTTTGTACAATGATTTCAACCCTTATTTATAGTTGTTGGAGTGTACAATCTTAACATTATTCCAAAAAGGAAAAGAATCCATAATCAGCTTTTGCATCATAAATTTCCATGAAAATAAGTAACTAATTAATCATGCAAGTTAATTCCTGCAAGTTGATATCCGTAAGTTAGTCTTTTCTCGGGTTTAACCACAGTGAGCGTACTTTGATCTGCGAGTTAGATCTCGTTCTTAATGATCTGAGGTTTTTACTTTGACTCTTGTTGACCAACAATCTGAGTTCGCATTTAGCGACCTGATGCCTTATTTTAGCGATTTTGATCCTGGTTGAGCTGGGCCTATATTAACTGGACTTATCCATTAGGCTTTTACCAGTTTATTTGTATGATTTCAAAAATACTCACGACAATATTTAATTTATCTTATAATATTCTTATATTATGTTGTTTTAAGTTTGGGGCATTCTTATTTATTTAGAAATGTGTTGCTTACATATTTAATAGAAAGACATAGTTTAGAATATCTATTCTTAGAAATAAATAAATATGTGTAAGTATATATCACCAATAAATGTGTCTGAGTATTTGAGAAAATTTATTTCAAATTTATGGCATTACTTTCTAAATGTATTTCTTAGAAAATGCTTTAGTAGGAAGCGAACAAGTTTCCATATTAGAAATTTCTATAATGTTTTGACCTTTGTTATTTAACTGTATAGTTTTTTTTTTGAGTTTTTAATCCCATGTTAGTAATAGGATAAACAATTTAATAATATATATATGAAAATAATTAATATATAAGCAATTTTTTTTAAAATTTTAAAGACATTCATTAAGAGTAAAACTATTTTATCTCTCTTTTATTATTATTATATTTTTATAGTGTGGCAGCACATGGATAGGTGATGATAATGTAATATTTTTTAGTGATGCCTTTATAAATTTTCTTTTTGTTTTTCATTTTCAATTGTTGCATAATTCATATGATAATTTTTTAAATTTATATTAGCTACGCATATATCAATAACTTAAGAGTGTATATACTTAAAAAAAAATCAAAAAGTTTGAATTAATCGTTTCAAGGCATCAAATGATTTAAAAGGGTACGTACTTTTCAAAAAAAAAATAAAAAAATTTGATTTAGTTTTATAATTTTTATTTGAAAATTTCATGACGTAGGATGAATTAAAATATTATTTATAATTTGACATAGGATATTAGCATGTGATAATAAGGTAGATTTTTTATTTTTTAACAAAAAATAACTTTATTAAACAAATAAGCAACGTGAGTTAGAATATTGATCACCATGAGAAATACATTAAAAAATGATCTATTACTACTGCATTTAACTCTAGACATTCATTGTACTGGCAATTATATATTTGTTCTTATCTCACCAAGGTAATGAAACCAAGAGTGAAATTAGGTTTTTTTTTTTTTTCACAAGATTTGCACGTGTCGTTGAAAAATGTTATTAAATAAATTTTAAAAAATAAACAATTATTTTTTAATATATTTATTTCAATAAATCATTTTCCAAACTCACACTTATAGAGCGAGTTCTAAATTTTTTTCTTACTCTTAGGCATACATCATCCTCCTTTCTTTTTTTGTTTTAAATTTTATCTAAATTAATTTCTGTTAGAATTTTCTATATTGAATTATCATAATTTAATTATATATATATTAAATTATATTAATTTAATATTATAATAATTAAGTATGATGGACTAAAACTATTAGGCTTAACATGACATATAGACTAATAGTGTGTGAATCTTATAATTGGATTTATAATAATGGATCAGTTGGTCCAATTGAGTTATAACAAAGTAGGTTTCTATTTACATTATAAATAAAACCGTAGTTATCCTATTGAGAATACAATATAGTTTTCTTTCCTTTCTTTGCCGGGGCATGTGAAGAATGCACATACTATGGAAGATTCACTTTGATGAATTTATATTGAAATATTAGGTAAGCATATCTATTGAATTAATTAATTTATTTGTACAAATTTACATACTTTGTAACATGATGTAAAGATCTAGTTATTAGCTAATACTTTCTGCTGATTATAATAATTCGTATAACCAATTTTTCTTTTATGTTGCAAGGCCTAAATTTGTGCAATTTTTGTTTAATGATTTTATTTAATTAAATTGTTTAAAATCTATAATATATGATGAGATTAAAATTTTTCTGCCTTTTCTATATTATTTAGTTGCATAGATTGATTATGAACTTTATGAATTTTGAGATCGAATCATGAATTGACTTAATTTAGTTTCTTTAGAAAATTTGATTTCTTATATTTGAATAATTTAAAGGGATATTTTTCAGATTAATTTATGGTTTGATCTCAAGAGTATGTGATATTTAAAATCCACAAATCAATTTGACTAAATACTATTCAAAATTAAAATTTTCAATATTCATGTTTTTTCAGTTACCAAAAGGTTGTTTTGTTAAAATTCAGCCTAATTATTGGAGATTAGTTCAAATTGATTCATGATTCTATAATCAAATAATTAGACAAAGAAAAACACTCAATCAATTTCTGAAAATTTGAATACAAGTAGCATTAATTTTAAGAAATTTTCATTTGGGTAACCTAAGGGAGGTTTGGTAATTTTTCAATTAAAATTACACTAATTTTTTTCCCATAATTTAGTGAAATTGATAAGGGGATTAGTTTTAGATGAATTTGGGTAAAGAAACCTTTACAAAAATTGTTCAAAATATGGTTGAATTAAAGAAGTTTACAAATTGGGTTGGCGGCCATGTGTTACTATAGAGGCGGTAGATGTTAATGAAAATTATATCATTGAACTCCACTCTCTATGATCTTTATTTGGGGTAATTTTTTTATATTTTTTTGGAAATGAAAATATTTTATTTATCTTTACCTAATTTATTTGAGTAATTATTTGATGTTATTTTGGTCTAAAAATTTTACTATATGTTTAGTACATATTTGACTACTATCTGTAATTTTTCTAAAATTTTTTAGAAATAAAAATATTTTATGTAATTATTATCCTATTTATTTGAGCATTAATATTGGAATTGTATAGTTATTAAGAAAATATTATAGCATGACTATGTTAAGCATGCAATTTTAGAAATTTATGATAAATTTTATAAATTATTATTTCATCAATCTTTTGTTACCTATGTAATTGATCATCATGAAGATGGTAAATGAGACTAATTATGAGGACTGGGCTGAGTAGAAGATATTTAGGTTGAATATCTAATATCATATTTGGTAATCACCAAATTTCGTATTTCACAAGGATGAGGGAAAGTTGAAGATAGATGATGACTCTACAACCGTGCAAGGGCACTTTGTGAAAGTAGGCACACTCTAATAGAGTGCACTTCATAATTATGATATATACTAAGGATAAGACCATCATTAAAGGCATCACTAACTCTTCAAATGTCAAAACGTTTACGTACTCTGTATCTGATAAGTTTGTAAAGTTCCATAAGCTTGAAAATGATATTATCTCCTAATGTTAGATAAAATTATTTAGAATGGTGCTAGTGGAATTTGTGAGCTTATCATGGAAACAATATATGACTATTATTGCTTGAAAGGCATGCAAATGGACTTGGAAAATATTCATTTGATTTTAGAGTCTCTTTTGATTTAAGTTGATATTCTTAAGACATCATATCATACCTAAGAGGTTGAGTATACTTTCAGTGAAATAACCTTTATAGTTAGTCAAATGAAAGATGACGTGAAGAATTGAAAAGTCTCTGTGCTTAATTTGTTTCACACTAATCGAGTGTTGAGCGTGGAAGTTTGTCACACCTAAAAGGAACCTAATTTTGTAAAATAAAAAAATTGATTTAAGTGTGCATCATAATAAACTAATATGTTTCATTGGCTCTAGTGAGATGTTCCATTAAACATTTGGTGGTTAGATGAAGGTACAATCATTTACATTACAAATTCATTATAAGCATTAAGAAACAAGAGGAAGCTAAGTGATAGAAAATCAATAATTAGATTGGAATTGGTGGAAAAGTGCAAGATGAGTATGTAGAGTAGTTTTTGTTTGAAAATTAGAGAGTTATTCAGTTAAATAAATATTATGGTTGGAAACAAAAGGGTTAGAATTAATGTGAAATCCTTAATGATATTGTAGGTCCCAATTAAAATAGTTAAAGATTGCAGAAAGAGAATGAATCTTGCCCTTATCTCATTGGAGTTTAGTATACACCAATATCAAACTTGAATTTTATTGAATTTTCGTGTAAAAGAATGAGAAACAGCAGTTTATGCAACAAGTGAGAATACAAGTAAAATTATAGAAATTAGAAAAGTGCAGACAAAATTAAAGAGATAAAAACCAATCTTTTAAAGTAGTTCAACTTGAATTGAAACCGTAATTCAAGTCTACTTCACTTGATCTTTCTTAACTGAAAGACCTTTGAATTATAAAAGAAAACCTTCAGGATTGATAGGCTCCTGAAAATGCCAGTTTTTACAATGAAACCACAAGAGATTAATAGGTTTCTTACTAATTTAGAAGATTTATAACAGGCTCTTCTAAACCTATACAGATTTCTAAACCCTAGAAATCTCAATTAAACAAAATAGAATTAAGAAAAGAATTGGATTACAAT
>JANHAO010002003.1:0-30394 GCA_026873985.1 Saraca asoca | reverse complement strand
TAAATGCAATATAAGATGAACATTCAACCTTTATATCCAAACCACAGAATGTATAGTTCTGGATGCGATAGGGCTCAATCAAATTAGCCTAGGGCACCCACCCAAACTAACACCACCTTGCTAGTGGCCTACAATGGTGCAAGTTGCACCAATGTACTCCATTTTTGTGTACATTTTTTGAACATTTTTGTAGATTTTTCTAAAAATAAAATTTTTTTATCTAATTTATTTATATATTAATTTGGCATTTTCTGGGTCTAAAAATTTTCTATGTGATTGCTATATAATGACCTATAGTATACTATTTTTACATCATTTTTTGATATTGTTTAGTAATTATATGAATTTTGCATGATTATATGTAATTATGTAGGAATCACATTTACTCCTATTATACCATGAAATTTTGAGTAATTGTGTACTCAACTATTTTGGATCCAATTACATAAAATTTTGATAAAAAAAATTGTTAAGATATATTAAGAAAAGTGTTATATTAATAATATGTATACCCTATTAGTATGATAATATGATCTTAGAGTTAAATATTATGTTCTTAAAAATTTTAAATATTCTATCAATGTTAAGTTTTAGGAATATAATATTTAATTCTTGTATTGTATTATAAAAGCTATATCGATGTTGGATTTTATAATATAATACTATATAAACAATTACATAGTTTATTTTATGAGAAAAATTTAAGCATAATCAAGTTTTTACATACATTATATATGTAATTTATGATTAATTTCATAAATAAATTTTTCTCAAGTTCTTTGCTTATGCAACTGACATCAATGAAACATTAAATGAGACAAATATTGAGGACTGAGCCAAATCCTTAAGACTCTATTTGTTGATCACTAATTTAAATCTGATGCTGTGAGAAAAGGAGTTAGTTATAAATGCAAACTCTATGGCTTAATAAAGGGCTTAATACAAGAAATGGGCACAGTTAAATAGAGTATGTTTAATGATCTTGAAATACACAATAAAGAAAACTATTACACAAAGTGTTCTTGAGCAAAACCTTTCTTGACTTTGTTGTAGAAAAGCACATTAAGTTTGAAAAAGTTAAAAGAGGACATTACCTCTCGTTGTTGGAAAAGACAACTTATAATAGTGTTAGTGAAGTACGTGAACACATTATGAAGCTAGTCCATTATTATAACAAGCTAAAAAGTATGAAGGTTGATTTGGGTGATAGCTTCCTGATCTAGTGTGCATTAGAGTCCTTACTATCACAATCCGATGTTCTAAAGATGTCCTATAATACTTAGAAGGTGAGTAGACTATCAACGAGCTAATCTCCATTATTAGTCAAGCTGAAAAGGACATGAAGAAAGGAAAGAATTAGAAAACTAATTTTGTTTCTCATGGTTCCACATTAGAACAAGGATTAAAAGAACATTACAAAGACAATAAAGGCAAATCCACATATGAAAGGAAGAAGAGTAAAATGTGTAACAGTGTCACAAGCCCAAGAAATCTTAGTTTAAGGGAAATAGCATATTTTGTAAGAAGTATGATCACAATATGGTAAACTGCTTCAAGTATAAAATGTGGCTTGAGAAGAAAAGGAAAGGTACCCTTCTAGCTCTAGTATGTTTTAAATCTAATATAGTTGATGTGTCTTCAAACACTTGGTGGATGGATACTGGCGTTACAATTTACATAACAAATTCTTTGCAAACACTCCAAAACCAAAGAAAACCAAGTGATGAAGAGTTAATAGTCAGACTTGGGAATAGCAATAGAGTGCAAGTGGAGCAAGTTGGAGTTGTTTGCTTGCTTGTATCTTTTGGTCATGTTTTAGAGTTAAAAGTCATTGTTTGTGTACCTTTTGTGAGAAGGAATTTAATTTTTACATTGCATTGGATCGTGATAGATATTTTTGTAATTTTGGTAATGCAAAGTTTCAACTGCTTTACAATTCATCTATTACTGGTTCTGGTTTGTTGTGTAATTAATTATATAAAATAAACTTGGACCCTTTGCCAATTCCATTAACAATGTTACTAGTAAGAAGAAAGGTGAAATTGATGAGATATCCTCCATGTTGTGGCATAGACTTCTGGGTCACATATTCAGGGAGATAATGTAAAGATTAACAAAAGAAAAAGGTCTTTATGATCTTGACTTCTTAGATTTTGACATATTCATGGATTACATCAAAGGGAAACTCTCTGTTAGAGTTATAAAGGGTAAGAGAAGCAACAAATAAGATGTTCTAAAGCTGATCTATATTGACATTAATAGGTCCATTATACCTAATGTGATGGGTGGTTTTAAATACTTCATCACCTTCATTGATAACTATAGATATAGTGAGATGCATGTTAGCTTATTCTTCTTTACCAAAGTTTTTGTGGGGTGATGCCTTAAGAACAATTGCATACATCTTAAGTCAAGTTCTAAACATAGTGCCTAAGATTACTTATGAATTAATTTATAAGAAGAAGCCTAGTCTTAGGTATTTTCATGTTTGGGTTGTAAAGCTAAAATGAGGTCATATGTTCCATCTACAAGGAAGTTTAATTCTAAAATTGCTACAGAGTTCTTCATTGGTTATTACAATGGTTCTAGAAGCAACAGATTCTACTGTCTAATTTATTCCACTAAAGTTATTGAATCAGACCGTGTTGTGGACCTAGAGAATGAGTTAGATAATGGGAGTCAGTTACCACACATCACCACTTTCAGGGAAAAACAAATTGTGATTTTACTAGCACCTACATTGGATGAGACATCTTTTGTTGTTCTACCAAATAATCTAGTACAACCAATGACAAAAGATGTAAAGCCAACTGAGACAATTGAAGAAATTTCCTTGAGAAGGTCCCAAAGGGCTTACAGAATATCTTAGATGATTACTTAGTATATCTACAGGAGCACGAATATGATGCTTTTGATGATTTTAATTTTATAAATCAATTTATAAGAGGTATTAGGCATTAGTGTGCTCGGAACTTGATTTAAGATATATACAATTGTTCTTAAGGAATCACCCCATAAAAATTCTAGCTAGAAAGAATAAGCTAACATGCATCTCACCATATCTATAATTATCAATGATGGTGATAAAGTATTTAAAACCATTTATCATGCTAGGTGTTATGGGCCTACTAATGTCAATGTGGATCAGCTCTAGAACATCTTATTTCATTGTCACCATTTCTTTCATTGAGCATATACTCATGTGCCTTAAGTGAACCCTGCAACTCTTCATGAGTCATCTCCCCTAAATCCTTTAATTCCTCGAAGGCTACAACAATATGATCAAATTTTATAAGTAAGGTTCAAAATAATTTTCTCAATTATACTGAGATCTGAGATTTTGTCACAATTGCATTTCATCTAATTCGTCATAGACAAGATCTTTGAGAAATATTCATTTATTGTTTTCTTGTTTTCCATATGCAAGAGCTCATATTGTATGTGTAATATTTGTAACCTCACCTTTTTAATCTTGTCTACCCCATTGTAACATCTTTCTAATGTATCCCAAACCTCTTTAGTAGTGATTACATGATAGGTCCCAATCCAAGCTTAAGAAATAAAATTAGTAAATAAGCTCTCTTCGGGTGAGAGCAGACCATAAAGTTTGGAAAAAAATTTACTACTTTTTTTATTCATTAGAAGAGTTTAAATACAAAAGATTCCTAACCACTCTTCCTATTCTTGTGACCATAATCCACATGCATAAAATAGAAACTAATACATGGAATCATAAATAACAACTTGCAAAGAAATTGTCTATTTTTAATGCTAACATAAATGGGACTCTAACTAAAAACTAAGACTTGAATGTTGCTAATTAGGTTCAATCCATATACTTTTGATTTGGCCGAGGAATTTGCTGAGATTTTCCTAGTTGTTGAGTTCGTGGCTTATCAATACCCTTGTCTTTCACTGGAGCCTTGTCCTCAGGGTTCATGTTTATGAATTGATCCTGTAATATTGTAACCTCCTCTCGAGTAACATCATCCACCAGTAGATGTTTCCACTTAAGAAGGCTTTCTTCAACAAAATGCAAGGCTTTTTTAATCCAACATGTATCCAAGATAGCTTTAGGTTCCAAAACAACTGTTCTTTCATCATCAGTAAGTGGCAAGTCAGTTTTAGCAATGTTGGATTCTCCTACTTTCTTCTTAAGCAATGAAGCATAGAAAACGGGATGAATTTTGGATCCTTCGAGAAGCTTTAATTTATATGCAACCTTTCCAACACGTTGTTCAATCAAATATGGTTTGTAGAATTAACTTGCTAGTTTTTTAGAAGCTTTACGACAGACTATTTATTGTCGATGAGGGTGGAGTTGAAGGAAGCCCATGTCGCCTACTTGATACTCAATGTTACGCAGTTTGGAATTAGCTATTTGCTTCATGCAGTTGATAGACAAATGCAAGTTGAGCTTCAACTGGTGCAAAATTTCATCCCTAAAGGCTAGATTTTGATTGACTTCATGAACTGGAGATGTACCGATCTGGTAACAAGGAAATAGATGTCCATACAAAGCTTGAAAAGGTGTCATCCGTATTAGAGCATGGTAAGTTGTGTTATACCAAAACTTTGCCTATGGAAGAAAAGAAATCCATTTACATGGAAAGCAACAAAGATATTGTTTAACACACCGGTTGACAACTTTGTATTGCCCGTCCATTTATGGGTGGTATGAGGAACTCATGTATAACTTTGTGCCTGATAGCTTGAAGAACTCTTACCAAAAATGGTTAATGACCACTGGATCCCGATCACTAATGATTGATTTGGGCATTCCATACAGCTTGACTACACTATTAATAAATTTTTCAACTACCACTTTGGCCGTGAAGAGATGAGTTAGGGTTAAAAAATGTGCTGATTTACTCAAATGATCTACCATCATGAGAATTGTATTTTTTTCCATTGGAAGTTGGAAGTCCTTCAATGAAGTCCATTGTAAAGTCATCCTAAACTTGACATGGAATTGGTAAAGGTTGTAAGAGCCCTGCTGGTGCTAAAGTTTCAAATTTAATTCTTTAGCAAACATCATAGGAAGAGATGTATTACTACATTATTTGAACATCAATGGCTAATAAAATTGCTGAGCAAGTCTTTTGTATGTTCACAACACCCCTAAATGACCACCAATTTGAGAATCATGGAATTCTTGTAATAGCTTTCTGATTAGTAGAGAATTTGGAGGTAGCACCACCTTGTTTTTATAGTATACTATTCAGTCACTAATTTTCCAATCTTGTCCATGTATGGATGTCCAATAGCCTCTACCTTGATTTCATCCCATAGTGAAGCTTGAACAATGAATAAAGCATTAAGAGAAAGGCTGCCTATGACTTTGGAAAGTGCATCTATTGTCGAGTTCTCCCATCCTAGTTTGTAAGTGATTTCATAATCATATCACAGCAACTTTCCTAGCCATTTTTGCTACTCTAAGGTTACTATTCACTACTCTAGCAAGTATTTGAAGCTGTGTTGATCTGCTTGGATGTAGAACTTTCATCCTAATAGATACGGCTGTCAGGTTTGAATGGCATGAACAATGGCCAACATCTCTTGGGCAAAAATAAACCACAAACGTTTGGACACTCCCAAAGCTCGGCTTATAAAGGCTATTGGCTTTCGTTATTGGGTGAGAACGGCACCAATTCCATCTCCTGAAGCATCAAACTCAATGACAAAAGGTTCATTAAAATTAGGCATAGCAAGTGTAGGAGTTGAAGTCATAGCCTATTTAAGTACTTAGAAGGTTGTTTTGGCATCCTCTGTCCATGTGAATTGTCTTTTTTTTAATAGATTGGTAAGTGGTCGAGCAATGGTGCCATAGTTTCAAACAAACTTCCTATTGTAACCTAAAAGGCCTAAGAATCCATGTAATTCAGAGATATTTGTAGGTCAGGGCCAATTCAGCATTGTTGTAATTTTTCCTTGATCTGCCTTAACACTTTGAGGAGTCACAATATGGCCCAAATACTTTAACTCTTACTGGCTAGAGGCACATTTGCTAATTTTAACAAAAAATTTATGATGCCTTAATATTTCAAAAGCTTTTTTAACATGTTCAAGATGCATGTTTCAATTGGAACTATAAACTAAAATGTCATCAAAAAAGACTAACACAATTTTGCGAAGTTAAGGTCAAAATATCAAATTAATAATTGCTTGAAAAGTAGATTTGGCATTAGAAAGACCGAAAGGCATAACTAAATATTCATAATGACTATTATGAGTACCGAAACTAGTTTTAGGAATATCTTGAGGGTGTACTCGAACCTGATGGTAGCCGACTCTAAGGTTGAGTTTAGTAAAGTAAGTTGTCCCATGAAGCTTATCAAGCATGTCATCAATTATAAGAATTGGAAATATATCTTTGATGGTTACAACACTAAGTGCCCTATAGTCAATATAAAATCACCACATGCTATCTTTCTTTTTTACCAATAAAATAGAAGATGAAAAAGGACTAGTACTTAGTCTTATTAGCCCTAATTTCAACATGTCATAAACTTGTTTTTCAATTTCAGCTTTTTGAAAATAGGCATACCTATAGGGTCTTACATTGATGGGCTCAATTCCTTCTTTGAGGACAATTCAATGGTCAATCTCTCTTTCTGAAGGTAGTTAATTGGACTCTTGAAAAATCTCTTCAAATTCTTTTATTATTTCCTACATGTTCAGATGAATTTCTTGTTGTTCTTTTTTTTTTTTTTTTGTAGTTTATAGACAGACCGCAAACATTGAACTTCCATGTTGTAATTCTTTTAAAATAACATTCACAAATGCCGCTTGAATAGGTTGAATATCAGTGCCTTGTAGTCGGTGTGTTTGATCTTCCCATTAGAACTCCATTGTCATTTTCTTCCAATTCCATATCATTGTACCCAGTTGTTCTAACCATTGTACTCCTAGCACCAAGTCTAATCCCAGTTAGTGGCAAAGAGTAGAGTGTTAAAAAGAAATGAATACCTTGGAGTAACATAGGCAAATACTCGAATCTCCCTTTGCATGTTAATGATTTTCCATTGGCCACTTTGACAATGAATGGCTCGTTTAGAATCATGGGTAAGTGCCATATATCAATGATCTTATCATTAATGAAATTATGAGTGGAACCACTATTGATGAGGACTACCGCCTCATGATGCCTGATTTTTGCTGTGATCCGCATGGTTTTGGAAGTTGCCCATCTAGTGAAAGCATGGAAGGAAATTTCGAGTTGAGTTTGATCGTTGGTGTTTTTTTTTTTTTGTCTCCTCATCTGTGTCTTCTTCCGTACTTGCACTAGAATTCCCTACTAGTAACAATAGTTGAGGTCCTTGGCATTTATAACTCAAAGTAAATTTTTCATCACAATTGAAACAGAGGCTTTATGCATGCCTCTTCTACATTTCCTCCCAAGTGAGACGTTTCATAGTTGATGCTAATTTGGATTTTGTTAGGGAAGAATAGTCCAATTGTGAATGGTTTGTCAGTGGCAATTTCGTGAGCTTGTGTTGGCAATTGAGTTAGACGTCCCTCATTCGTGCCAAATCGATTACTTCCTTTAACGATTTGTGTTTGAACATACAATGCTGTCAACAATTTTCGATTTTAGAGCACCCATAAACATTCCAACTAGCGCCTTTTGTGTCCACTCTTGAACTTGATTTCCCCACTTTTCAAATTCTCATTGATAGTCTTTTAAAGATCTCACTTGTTTCATCTATGATAAAACCTCATCAAAGTCTTCGTACTCTGTTAGTTCAGAACAAGCCCAAAGTTCTTCTGAAAAATCTACCTAAGTTATTTCCCTTTTTTCTTCGTTGTAGGATTGGCATAACCACTACCACCATTGATTAGCTTCCCCCTGCAGATGGAATGATGTCAATGACACCTTTTGGTCTGCCATGCTACCTTGGTATTCAAAAAATTGTTCCACTCTATTGAACCATTCTGTTGGATTGTTGCTGGAATACCACAAGAATTCCAGTTTAATTAGCCAATTTGGACGAGAAGACTTGTCGGTTCCCTTCGACTTGTTCTCGATAGGTGTCGCTCGTGTTTTTGAAATGGCCATGATGATCATTGGTGCTGGTTCTTGACCCCTCTTTGTTGGACAACAAAGCTTCTGATAATTTGTGGATGGATTCTTCCATTTGATGCAACTTGTTGGTGAGACCAGTTCCATTTGACTCATGTTATCTCGAGGTTTTCCTACCCCAGCTTCCAGCTATTCAATCCATTCCTTGTTAGTTGCCATTAGAACCTGGCTTTGATATCAATAATAGGTCTCAATCCAAGCTTAAGAAATAAAATCAGTAAATAAACTCTCTTCATGTGAGAACAGTCCACAAAGTTTGGAAAATTTCTGACTACCTTTTTTATTCATTAGAAGAGTTTAAATACAACCCACATGCATAAAACAAAAACTAAAACATGGAAGCATAAATAACAACTTGCAAAGAAAATGGTTATTTCAGTGCTAATGGAAATGGGACTCCAACTGAAAATTAGGACTTGAACGTTGCTACTCAGATACTTCTGATTTGGCCAAGGAATTCGCTGAGATTTTCATAGTTGTTGAGTTCGTGACTTATCAATGCATCAGCTATTTTTTCAAAAATTGCAGCATCTACACTTTAGTGAATAAAGAAAAGGGTCGTGCAATCCTTTTTCTTTCTCTGAGCTTCTGTGGTATTTGCAGGAAGATCACTGATCCCATTGCTGACTACATCGAGAACATCCAGATATCCCAACATAACTTTCATTTGGATATTACATCTATCGAAATTTTACCATCTAAGACAAGGAATGTTGTATGAAAGGATCCACTAGTCGCAACCATTGAAGGAGCTCGGAACCCACTCTAGATACCAAATCTACTAGAGAAAAAGGCTTAAACCTCACTAACTCTCAGATAATTGTTAAAGAGCAAAACAGAAAAAAGATAGTTAAAACCGAAATTTATTAAACTGTATCAATCAAAATACAAATGTGGTTTACTCAACCTTTTATATAAAATGACTGTCACTAACCAACTCAACCAAAAGATGATTGTATTCTTACCTAACTCGGGTTCCTCTGAATTATACAGTAATAACAATCTCTTCTCATAATAATATTTACAATTGTCTAAATTTTTGAGATCATTGATCACTCTTTCACAATCACTATCTTTTTAGGTGCATTACAATAACATGTTTAAAATTAATTTCATCAATTTAAATTAAATAAAAATCAATTTAAAGTAAGTTATGTCATTTGTGTAAAATATAGATAGAACGTGAGAAAATTACTTGTGTAAACCTACAATACGTTCTCTAAGAAGAGTAACATTCCATTATTTCTTTCTCCTTCATTTTCTTTCTGCAAAATAAATCGCAAGTATCATTACATTTACTTTCTTCTATATTATAAAATTTTCACATATAATTTCAATTGAAAGGAGAAATGTTATATATATACATTTTAAATTCTTTCACACGTTTATTTAGTATTACTGGAATTTTTTTTTTTTTACTCCGGCACATATTTCTATAAAAATACAAAAAAAAAAAAAGGCCATTTGAGAAATATTGTGTAAAATTCGTTATTTCCTTCTATATAAACAAGTATTGTGCAATCAAATCAATTGTAGCAGCACAATAAAGCATATATAAAACACACAAACCATTTAACAGAAAAAAAAATCTCAATTTCAAAACATGCACAAAGACTCTTAATTATAATTATATAACTTTCTCACTAAATTTTTATTTTTCTCTTAATCCCTCTAGGAGGGTGTCTCTCTTCGTATCATTCAGGCTCTTGCATCTCTCTTATATTTTAAAATCTTTACTTAATACAAATATTTAAACTTTTTAAATACTTGATTGGAAAATAACTACTCTTCTTCACCAATAAAAAGAGAAGTCGAAATGGATTTGGACCCTATCAATTTTTATTTGTCAATTTCCTAGACAAGACATAATTTTTCATTTTAAATTGTACAATTTTTTTTATTAGAACTCAATACTTGAATACTAAAAAAAAAAAAAAAAAATCTGTACATAAATCTATATCTATCTCTCTTCAAAATTCGTACCATCTATTTTTTTCTTAGAAATGAAGGGTATCATTGTTCAATCAAAATATACACATCTCATTGGGAGCAAATAGCCAAGGTGGGGGAAAAAAATAGCAGTGCCATGCATGGCACCTTGGAGGGAATCTTTGCTTTTTTGGTACACCCATTGCTGGGACCTCCCGAAGCTGCTTTCATTATAGCTTTGGTACAACGGTAGCCCTCACTTTTGGAATTAGGAAAAAAAAAAAAGTCGAAGCACATAATTCAAGTGGTTGAAGAAGTAGCCATCAACCTCAAAGCACACATGGGGGGACTGTGTCTAAGACAATGTAGCAAATTGGTATGTGTAAAATGGTCACTTGATAACCCTACATGGAAAGTTGAGCTTTGATTCCCAACTGCTGCCAACACACAAGCAATGCTATTACCGTAAGGTACAATGCATGAAGCCATCATTTGTAGTTTCTACCTTGTTCAATTCAAGTACCTCGCCTCGGATTACTTCATTCCTCTTTCTATGAATCTTCATCTCTTTGTATTTAGGATAGGAAAGACCAAAATATATTTGAAAAACGTGGGTTCGTACTTCATGTTTTATTCAATGGATGTTGAATGTAATAAAACAAAACGCCCTTTCAGTGAAGCAAACTAGTTTGGCATATAGATTCTCTGCCTCATAATAAGCAGGAAATGGTTTTTCACCACTTGTCTTATGGGTTGATTTTTCAAGCATAGGGAAAACATGTAAGATATTGAAGTCAATAACACTGTATTTGCTATGGTGTATGTGTTTCACGTCCCCATTTCAGCTATTGCACTTGTCTACGATTACACAGTTTATTGTAATTATTACCAAAATAAAATTATATTCTCGGCCACCTTTTTTGAAAATTTGTAAGAATATTAATTGAATCAATGAGTGAAAATTAAAATTTCGTTATCATCAAAATATAAAGAAAATAGCACTCGGTTATTAACACTAATAAGTTTTTAAATAAATTAATTATTTAATCTTTAAAAAATATAATAGGCCTCAACTTAATTCTTAAAAGATTTTTACTTTGAATTTAATTTAAACATTTTTAAAATGACTTAAAATGATCCTTTTGTGAAATAGGATAGATATAATGATGAATTTACATGTATAACTATATTATAATATCTATCTAATATTAGATTCTTATGTTTGCTACTTTGAATAACTTAAGAATGATTCTTGAACAGAGGGAAAGTATAATGTTGGATTTTAAGATTCAAAGTCTCTTTTTTACGATGACCATTTACATAGTAACAAAATGTTAAATTAATACATCAAATTTTAGATTGTTACATTCAAAATTATGTTAACTTCAATGTTTGATATTTGACAGAGTGATCATCCATTTTAAAAATATTTAAACTAAATTGATAATAAAAAAATTTTAAGAACTAAACTAAGACTTTATGTATTTTTGAAAGACTAAATTATTAATTTCCTCTTAACTTTATACTTAAGCATGACATACTTTCGATGTAATTCATATGGAGAATTAATGATCGTTTTCAAAATTCTTGTCTGTCATGGTCTTTTATTCTAATGTTGAACATAATGATGTCCAAAGGAATTATTGCTCTTCAAATGGAAAAAAAATAGTATTAAATAAGTTATATTATAATGAATCACGATTATGATGTCATGACTGATGCATTATGCAAAGCTACACCTGGAATCAATACATATTTTTCCTTGGTTAAGATACATTGAGTCAACAGAAAGCAATTCTGTTTCCCCTGAAGCATAGAAAATAATGGGATGTTGGGTGCGAGTGAGTTTTTGTCCAAGAGAGAGAGAGGACGCGGTGAGAAGTTGTGAGGGAAACCAATCGGACAAGTGACATTTGTGGTGGGGTTGCTTGAGATCAAATCACGTGGGGAGTACGTGATTTGAATTATTGCTCAAACAACCCCTCACATGCCATCATGCCAAATTCTTTTGTAGACTAACAATGTATTTCAAAGTTAGGAGGACAATGAAAGATGACAAGAATGGAAGACAGCAAAAAAGGAAAATTTGAGAAAAATAAATTATTAAGAGATAATTTCTTCTTCTTTTTTTTTTTTCATATTGGATACTTGAAAAACTCTTTAACAGTCCCAAAATTAGAAGATATCCAAATATAGCGTAAGTATATAAGAGTTAAATTTGGATTCTCTCATTTTTCTTGTGATCATATTCTTATTTTGTTACAAAGAAATAAATGTCAAATTTTTATATGTAACGGAGCTTAAAATTCCTTTTTTTTATATAATAAAATTCATAAAAAAAATTTATATATGTCTGTGTATTTCTTAGTTAACGGGAATTAAAAGAATACGACTAAAATTTATAAAAATTCCTAAAATTCAATCTATTACCTTATTATTATTAATAAAATTTGCTTTACCTATTTTTTATTAATAAGGATGAAATGATTTATTGAGTATAAATTTTTGTACAGAATTTGTCTGCCATGGTTACTACTATTTTGTTTTATTGAAGTTCCACGGGAGCACGTGCGCTGTCCATCATATGGTCACCAAACTGAAACTCACTGTGAAGCAGACCATCCTGAGCTGCTATATTTGGGTGGTCCAATTCTTGAGCTTCCCGTGTTAGACAGGTTCTTCTATATATCGATAAGTGATTGTGATCACACCCGTGATCAAATAAAAGTTCTATATTCAAATTTCAAGACACGAAAATTAATTTATTCGGTCAATCCCATGTTTTTTCCTTTCTTCGTGAAGTTCACTATTTTTTATTTTGCATAGAAATTGGAGCATTTATATATACGGTGGAGGCTAAACGACGACAGGCTTTCGGTGAAGATTGACTCTGAAATCTCAATAATGAAATAATGGTAAAAAAAAATTATTGAGGGTATATATCTGGAAAATATGTCTAACTTTATCATGGTATTATTATTATCACTTATTATTTTATGATAAGTTAAAAAAATTAATTATCTCATTTTAGGATTTATATTCAATCATATTGTTAAAATAATTTATTTATCAAATTATAATAGTCAATAGTGTTAAAATTTTAAAAATATTTCCCTCTTTATGTGTGCACACACATATATACATACATGTATATATGTCATTGAATTTTGAATATCAATCAAATAGGTCAAGTCATACTTTATTAGTGTGCCTTTAAATTGACGTGAAATATATTTTTTAAATGAAAAAAATTAAATGTTTTGTTTGATTATATATTTATTATTGGTGATTTAAAAAAAAAAACATTGATATGCAAAATTAATACTATCATGATTTGTAATCCAATGACTGTATGATAAAAAAAACACATTTTAAAAGATTTAAAGAAAATGAAAATAGCTTTATGTTTTAATTATAAAATTAAGACAATTCTATTTCAGATAATAGTCTATTTATATTATAAATTTTAGAATATTTTTTATCACTTTAAACTAATAGATCATTTGATTGACAAAAAGTTATGTAAAAAAAATAAATTTTTGAAAAATAATAAATAAATATATTATTTAATTGATTATTAATTAATAAAATAGAAAAAATATAACTTTTCAAAAAATTTTACTTCTCACAAAATTAAAAAAATTATTTACCTACCCACCTTTAAATAAGAAAAATTTCTTAAAAATTTTTTAATTCACATAATTAATTAAATAATTTCAAAAAGTTGATAAGAAAATCTTCTTTATGAAACATTTAACTTCCTGCAAAAACTTTAATTCTTGTACCAATTAAATCATCCAAAATTATATCATTAGCCAAAAAGGGGAATGGGGCAGAGAACAAAATCATGAAGATCATTGCCTTTGTTGGCTGAGTTGGTTCAATCAAAGGGCTTCTTTTGGTTTTCACTTATCATTTATCTGTTCTCTTCATCTATTACGATGGGAATGTTGCAACAGTTCACTCTTCAACCAGGTTTGACTTTTTACACAATCATAAGACGTATTGAAGGCTTTAATCAATTGATTGTTGCTTAGTCTTCCATCTTCACCTTGATGTTGCCAAGTGGTGCCTATTGATTGGACCATCTACATATAAAAATTTTGATTCTGGTACAACAATAACGAATCCAAAGCCAAAAGATGAACACCAAAAGTTACTATCATGCATAGAGAATTAGTACTGATAAAGCAATCTTCGTAAACGAGTTTAGCACGGTTAATGCGTTGTTTAATTGAACCAAAAAAAAAAAAAAAGGTTTGATGGAATGTTAATTTTTTAAGAAATAAAATTTTTCAGGAATTTCTTATATTTGATAAAATTTTTATAAGAAATTTTTCTTATTCATAGAAGGAATAAATAAATAACTTCTTATATTTTCTGAAAAATAAATTTTTAGAAAATTCTTACTTCTCTTATTTTATAAATTAGTAATCAAACAAATAATATATTCATGTTAATTTTTAAGAAGATGTATTTTTCGTATTTTTTATATAATTTTTTGTTGATTAAATAATATCTAAATTTAATTATAGATGATAATGGATGTATGATTTTTTCTTTTGAATTCATAAAATTTGTTTTTTAGATAGATTTAATGTTAAATTGTCTTATTATAATGTGTAAGGTGTGAATCAAATAAATTTGTTGATTTTGTTGCATACGATACTATTTTATAAATTAGTAATCAAGTAAATAATATATTTAAAATTATTTTTTAAGAAGTTGTATTTTTTTATTATTCATACAATTTTTTGTTAATCAAATAACGTTTAAATTTAATTATAGATGATAATGAATATATGATTTTTTCTTTTGAATTCATAAAATTTGTTTTTTAGATGAATTTAATGTCAAATTGTCTGATTATAACGTGTAAGGTGTGAATCAGATAAATTTATTGATTTTGCTGCATACCATATCATATTTATTTAAAAAGAAAAAAGAAACATGTTAAAACTTATGTACCAGGTTACATATTTGATTTTTATCATAACAATTTATTATGCGAATTTTTTTTCCTTATTTTACCAACGAACCTTTTCCTTCTCACATCTCCCTAGTGATATCTTCAATATTAAAAACAAGATATTGATAAAACATCAATTTTTTGAATGATTATGGTAGGTGACCAAATCAGCACCCATATGAACTCTAAACAAGAAAATTGTCGTTCCAACCATATTTTATTAATATTGCAGAGATAAGATGGAGGAAAAGACCCATCAACCATTTTTGGATGATTTGAGGTCCACTTGGCTCTAACAAAGACATCAGACTTTCAACTTCGAAAATCTTTCCCTCCAATTTTTCCTCCTACAGGGGAATTATAATTAACCTAACTACATAATTACTAGCTTCCAAAGTTACTTCAATTATTAAATCTAATTACTAGTATTGCTTCAACTTCTCCTTAGGAGAATATGTCATCAGACCATTTTTGAAATGACTCTAATAACTAATTGAATAATTAATCTTGGATCTTCTTCATGTCCAGAGAGCTTGTTCCCACATTGAATTTAGATTGTTTTCCTCAAAAAAACTGGGGTTGCTCTGATAGCCGTCGCTGCCGATGCTGTTGCCGCTGCCGCTGCTATGGGGAGGGCTAGAGATGAAATTGTCGATGGATTGTTGTGGCGATTCCTGTGGAGTTTGTGACATTTCCATGCAGATTAAGGCGACGAGATTGGCTTGCTGCAATTGCATGTTCACAAGCTCTGCCTGTGCCTTGGCCAATTGTGTTTGCAACTCATTGACTTGCTTTTGGAGCTGGCAAATTGCGCCTGCACACCCATACACTGGGTCCCTTATTCTGGCACCAGCTTCATAGACCATGCTGCTCACTGCATCGGCTCTTTGAGGCTCTGGAAGTTCCTGAAAAATCAACCATGGGACACTAAATTAATGAAATTGAATTTCTGGGAGTATAATATAATAAAAATATAAGTACAACTTTTTCTTAGGTGGATAAAAAGAGGCCCACCATTTGGTATTCGTTAAATTAGGTCATTGAAAATGCTTTTTTTTAATAGACATATTATTTCTTGTCCAATTAGGCAAAAAGAGCTTGGTTGACTAATGGTAGTGTTATTTATTTATATTATCCTTTGTATTGTCCTCTATATTTTACATATAAAGTTAAATTAATTTTATTTATTTTAGAACAATAGAATCATTTGAATGCAAATTATGTTTGTGTACATAAATAATATTTTATTTTATTAAAATAAAAACAGGGGAGCTGACAAATCAAAAAGAACTTCGGTTTGTGTCTCCACCATAGTTGTTTACTTTTCAAAGTTCCACTGGTACGTAAATATATTTGCGGGCAGACTTTGTCGTTTCTGTCTAACTTCGGAGGGGAAAATCAAAAATTGTGAACGCTCTTTATTGATTCTAGAATCTAAAGACTATTATTCCCTTGTCTATTAATTTGCCCTCATGAACAGGGTATTACAAGAGAGACCCTTCTGCCCAATGAAGAGGTCCCTAATTTGGACCATGTGTTTTTGTCCCTCAATCATTTTGACCTCATCTTACAAAGACCACAGACCAAAATGCATAATATGTATTTGATTATTTTTTAGAAATCAAGTAGAAAAATGTTTTGATTTGATAAGAATGAATATCTTGATAAAACAGAGCAGGAGTGAATTCGACAATGCGAAACTTAGTATAATTAGATTTATAAGTTGAGTGAAATAATTAACCGAAGAAAATCAAGAAAGACTCAAGTAATGCTATGTATACGCATTCACATACGATAAAAAAGTATATGACTACATGTGTAGATTCAGACATTTATTGAATGTGTGAATCATGTGTGCACACATAATTGTGAGTACCTGCAAGAACTTGATGATGTTGCTGGCGCCAAAGACACGGTGGGCAATGGTGAACTTGGCGGGCTCGGTGGGAGGGAAGTAAGGAGCCAAGACACATTTCTCAGCACATCTACGCCTAAGAATCTTGCAGGCAGCGCAAGGACTTAGCACAACTTGTGGAGGTGGAGAAGATGAAGAAGTTGGAGATTGGGAAGGTGGTGATGAAGAGGAAATTGTGAGAGTGTTTGAATCACCGCTCTCCATCTTGCTCAGTTTTATTTGTTTGGAATTCTCAGAGAAAAGAAGAGGAAGGTGGATTTGTTTGGGAGCAGAGAGCATGGGAATGGGGTTTTTATAGAAAAAAGAGAAACTTGGAAACAGAAAAGTGATGTCACCGTTGAAATTCGTTAAATTTATTACGTGCCTGGGCTGCGCACCCTCTGTTTTTTTCCCACTTCTCCGTTAGGTTCAGGATCGTGAATATGCCTGCCATCGGTTTTTGAATAATTTCATGGAAAGTTTACGTTTATTTTTTCAAGGAAAATATTTTTCACATTCTCAAAATTTTATTAAATGATAAATTATCCTTTTAAATTTTAAAACCTCACTACAGTTTTAAACTTTTAAAAATTATAAATTATTTATTAAAATTTAAAAATCTATAAAAACGTTGATTTTTTTTATTAATTTTAATTTTAAATTAATAAATATATTAAATATATTTTATTAAGAGATTTGTTTCTTTATATATAATATATTAAATTTAAATTAAATCTCTTATTTTATCTTCAATATGTAAATTTTGTAGTATAAATTTAGAGAATGCTTAGAACGGATAATACATTTAGCATGAACTTTGTATTTTATAAGAGAAGAAAAATCATATTAATATTACATATGCAACACATTTATTATTTTAAGATTAAAAATAATAGTCAATTAATATTTTCATAATTTTTTCAAATTTTTAAATAATAAGTTATAATTTATTTAAAATATAAAAATATAATTTATAAGCTTTTAAACTTTATGAAAATAATTTGTCATTTAATGAAATTTATTTGCTTAAAATATTAAATATTTTTATCATTAAATTATTTATTTTTAATGTTAAAATAAATAAATAATAATTTAATAATAAAAACACTCCACCTCAACTTTAAATTCTCCATAAAAATTTTTAAGAATATAAAATGTATTCCAAAATTACGAGCGTATTATAAAAGAAATTTTGACTTTCGAGGATTGCCTTTGCCATATTGTATCCATTTTCAAGTTTTTTTCATGATATGTAATTTTCTATAACTACAATGTGATTGGAACGGCAACTTTGTCAGTATTTGTCACATAAAAAAATCTAATTTTTAATTTTCTAACTTGAGTAAACAATTTCTTTATTTGAGATAAGGTTGATGTATAAACTTTTTGAAACAAAACTCTCTTTTAAAATATTATTATAAATAATATATAACTTATTAAATTAAATATTTTAATTATTTTTTTAATTTATTCCTCTTCTTTTGATTAATTGATAAACTTGTATTTTAATTAATTAAAAATATTTATTTTTAATAACTATATTTTTCTAATATCATACTATTTTATTTTTCCATAAAGTCAAAGGATGATAAAAAAATTATATATTATTACATATTTAATCTATATTCATTAATTTAACATAAATAAATAAAAATAAATAAATAAATTAATAAATATATAATATCATAAAATATAATTAATTAAAAATTAAATATTTTTATTTTTATTTTAAATATTATATCAATATATTTTGACATTCAAAATAAATATAAATTAATTTATTTTATATATTATTTATTTATATTAATATATATTTTTATCTTATTTCATATTTTTAAATTAATTTAATAATTAATTTTATTAAATATTTTTAATATAATTTATTTATTTATAATTAATAAAATAACTATCAGTTTTCTTATTTTCAATTGTAAAGGATAGTACGTTTCAAATTCTAGGTCACTGTATGAAAACTGATTAATCTTTCAACAAGAAAATCCGTTTTTTTCTGCACACTATTTGTATTCTGTTTGTTTGTTATTTTTTTTCTTTGTTTACTAAGATAGACAATTTTGAAGAATGGTATCAGATGGTTTTCTTTTCCATATGGAAGCAATTAAAATCTTTGTAGTTAGCCTAACTTTTCCGATCAAATTAAATTGTCTTGGGAAAAACTTACAGCAACATATCACGTCCTTCTCACTCTCCAGCTTTCTGGGGCAGGGCACCTCATAATTTCAACCAAAAAATCCAAAAAAGTCAAACTCGGATGCATACTTAAAAAAAAAAATAATAATTTTTCACTTCTTGATTTCATCAAACATTTTTTTTATATTTTGAAAGTATTTGATACATTAATTTTTCTAAAAAAAATTTAAAGAAGTTACTATAAGTTGTTTATATTTTATTAAAATAAAATTTTTAATTATTTCTTTTAATTTATCCCTTTATTTTAATTAATTGATAATTTATATCTTAATTAATTACAAACATTTATTTTCAAAATATGTCTTTTTTAATATTACATTATTTTTAATACTTTTTTTTTACAAAATTTAAAGAATATAAAAAAAACTCACATATTTGACATATGTCCATTAATTTAACATAAATAAATAAATAAAAGTAAGTAAATAAATAAATATATAATATTATAAAATATAATTAATTAAATTTTTGATAATTTTATTCTTATTTTAAATAATTTAATTAAATTAATATACTTTAATTTTAAAATAAATATATATTAATTTACTTTATATATTATTTAATTATATTAATATATCTTTTATATTATTTTATATTTATTAATTAATTTAACAATTAATTTTATCAAATATTTTAAATATAATCAATTAATTTATCATATTTTAACTTTCAACTAGTAATTAATAACTAATAATTAATAAAATAATTAATAATTAATTTATCAATTATTAATTATCTTACCGCACTATTTGCTTCAAAAACAACCTTGCTGTGATTATAGAGCTAGCAGCTGCTAATTCGTCTCTCAAAACTGAAAAGTAATTACATGAGAGATAAGCCCATACATTGTGAAGTCGTCAATTATCCACCTTCCCCTTTTGTTTCTTTCACATTTTCCCCACTGCCCTTGAGCCATATTCCAATAGTCTTCCACAAAGTAAAAATAAAAATAATCTCTCCTTTCGAAAAATCTTCGCTTTACTTAGTCTTCTAATTTTTCTAATTTGTAGAATTCAAATCGCCAAAATTGACAAAGAGACTAATCATCTCCTGAATCTAGGAGACTATATTTGTTTATTTTTTTAAGTCAAATTACATTTACCTTTTTTTTTAAATTTAATTTAATTACGTTATTATAAATATACACTAATTTCTTGTATTTTTTGCACAGCATAAAAGATAAATATAGATTTATAAAAATAAAAAATAAGAATATAATTAGATCGAATTTCAAATAATTTAAATGTAATTTATATTTTTTATTATGTTATTAATTTAAAACTCCAACAGATGGGTTTAGTAATTCATAGAAAAATATACGTATTTGTGTAAGTGATGCACGTATTATGACTTTAATTTCTCAAATGGTAAAGTGATCTGTTGGAATTAAATCATAAAAAACTTAAATTATGTAAATTCAATAGAAAATGAAAATTTAATCAAATTGCATGCAACCAAAAACATGATTTTTAGATAAGGCTTATCTTAGATTATGCGAACATCAACATTTAACATGGTCCACAGCGAACTACTTATTGTCTTAGCATATAGCCAAAGTGACAAGTGGCTCAGGTCTGGACAGATCAGTTGGGTTTATTGTGAGATCTAAGGTGCTTATTGCCAACACAGAAAATGCTATGTTTCTACTCTTAACCACCACCTCACGACTCTTCCATCAATTCAGAAAGATCCAATGTGTCTGTTTGCTCACTGCAATGTATCTCTATGTCTGCTTGTGTGTGCTTGAGAGATCTAATTCGCCACAAGGTGGGGCAAGGTTGGTGAAGAGCTGGTCAGCTCGTTGGGCGTAAAAAGAGGAACTCTTAAGCAAAGTCTTTAAGTCGCCATTAACGATTATGCCATTTCAAATCTTGAAGAATATCTTAACTATATTATTCTATGTAGACCCAGTATTCTTTTCTTCTGTTATGTAGAGTCCTAAATTTATTGTTTTTTAAATTTTGGGGGTTCTAGCTTATCTCTAACAAGTGATCAAGTTTTCCACACCTTAGAAAATCTGAGCTTTCAACTTTGCGGTGGAAGTAGTTAGACCTTTGTAAATTGTAGTGTTTTTCTTCTCCATTTGTTCTCTAAGCACTCGCTCAGAGTCTTAAGCGTGTGGACCTTAAGGAATAAAGGAAGGGAAAACAATAGCCAACTCCACTTTACGGTTTGCTCCCACTATAACTTTAGTTCTTCCTTTTTATACTTTCCACGTAAAAGAAAAATATAGTCCATATTAATGGTGATGAACTTTAAGGATAAACACAGAGCAATCTGGATAGTTCAATTCGTGCCCCCATCCTGCTCCACCATGTATTGATTATGGCATGTTCATTGGTCCAAGGTCAGAAGCTTCGCTTCAAAATACGAACGTGCTCGATGTGACATTTCATCGAACGCCTGGAATGAATGAAATGCATCCCCATTTGGTTCATTATTAAAGTGTTTTATAGCTATCTATGGACGTAAAATCATTGTGTAAAAAAAAAAGGGCGTCCTTCCATGGGCACTGTGACACCAAAAAAGAACAGAAAAGAAAACGAAATGAGTCATCCCTCTTCAATCATAACTTCTTATCTTGTCACAGTATGGTCACGTATCCCGTCCAACTAAATTCATCAGTGCGGCTACGAATAAATGCTGCATCTCAAACTGGTCAAATTTTATCACTTATGTTCAGATTTATTCCCAGAGGGACCTAATTCACTATGATTTACTAACCTAGATTATATAGTAGAAAAAAGATAGATAGAGTGATATATGATTCACCAAATTATAATTATTACTGATTTGTCATGTGCATGATTAATGTTTTATAATCTAAATTAGAGTTTTTAAAAATAACAAACAAAATTATTAGAAAGAAACATGTGAATTTCTCTAAAAAATTTTAATCAAAAGTAACACAAAAAATATCACGTAGTGAACTATACATTGAGTATTTCCTAACTCTAATTATTTAATTATAATATTAAAAAGATCCATTATCATAACTAATTTCACATTAATTTAAATTATAATTAACTCAGAATTTTTTAAAATTTTAAATTAAATTACTTTCAAGATAGTCATATTATTATCTTCAATATCATTTATCAACCTCCTAGAATTGATTTGGTTGGAAATATTATGCACGGTTGATTGCATTCCTTTCAAAAATTGATTTCAAAACAATTTATGTTTTACAAAAAAAAAAAAAATCAATATATGTAAAGAAATCAAAACAATTCTTTTGTTGATTACTTCAATACCCACTAGTGTATGCATTAAGCCTTTAACGATGCATTCAAAACAATTTGACAAATCATCCCAATCTTCTATGTGATCTAATTATTTTGACAAAATGTTATTACAAAATTTAAAAAGCAATCAATGTTTCTTCAATCAATAGAGAATTATATGATATAATTGTATTTATTTGATATTTCTTCAATTGACCATAAATTGTTATGCTGGATATTTACATGGTATAATTTCAATTATCAAGTTATTATAGTCTCCAGGATGATTTCTACAATAGTATCAATCAACTTGAAAATAGGTGTATGTATTAAATAAGATTTTAATAGGTTATTTCCTCAAAAAATATATGCATGGTATGCCCCTTTGGATTTTATAGATACTTATCTTGCATATATTTATTTATAGTTTGTCCAACTTTTACTAACATTTTTTGGCTCGACCATAACAATGACTTTGTTCTGTTTATTTTTTCTTTGGTTAATTACTTTAAGTTTTATTGTCTAATTTATTTTAAATTCATTGATTTATTTTTCTTTAATGTTCATTCATACTATGCCCAACTCTTATTCATTTTTTGTTTGATCTTCAAGTTTTCTTCAACTCTTGCATGCATTGATTTAATTAATAGTTAATTTATTTGTTTCATTATTTTGTTTATTGATTATGCTAATTTATTTTTTTAAACAACTATAAAAATTTGATCCTAAACCTATTATCCTTTTCCTAAAGATGAAATTGATGGTGCGATTGTGACAAATAACGTAAGTTCTACTGTTCTTTTTAGTTTAATAAACTAGCATTGGAATGAAGTAATTATTCTAATGTATGCAGTACCTTCTTTTTTTTTTTTTGGATGCATCTTTTGTAGTTGCTGAAAAAGAATCAAATGGACATGACCATGATATGAATAGTCCAACTAAAGCAACATCAAATTCAGTTATTAGGAAAGATGTGTTTGAGTAGCTATCAACCAATTAGCCAATTAAGAAGGTTAAGATGGACTAGTATAGACTGTTGATTTACCTTGTCTTATGTGATATTCTTATGATGTTGGATTTATATTTGCTATATATTAGCATATTGCGTTTTGTTGACGATGAAATTTAGTTCGTACAGGAAACCCAAACTTCAGCTAACGAGGATGAGTTCAGAGATCCAATACTGCTTCTAAAGTGTAGAAGAAAATGGGCCGAGAGGAAAAAGGGATGGAGAGACAGCGAGTTTAACGTGGTTCGGCTAAATCCGAGCGACACCAAAACCAACGTCCACGGCAGGGATTTTGTAAATGATTTTAGTAGAGTTTCTACTTAGAGAGTTTTGCCTCTCTCCCCTCTTCTAACAATGCAATCCTATTTATAGAGGAAGAAGAGTTACATGCATTAATTATAAGTTACAGTTGTGTTACATCAAGCTATAAATGGAAAAGACAGTAAATAATTACAAACTAGCCGTTGCTGTATGTAGGCTGTGAGGTGGGCCCCCTAGGTTGGCTGTAGACCTGAGCCTGTCGGTGTCTACTGCTTGATGCTGTTGCATCAAGCGAGGTGCTAGGCATCCCGAGCGGGAATTCCTGGCTCAGGGGCATCATGGGGACCTGTTGTAGTGAGCTTGGTGCTACTGAAGTGAGGTTGCAGGCCCGAGCAAGGTGATCGACGGTTTGACGAGTTGATCTTGTGATCTTCTCGCTGCTTCGCTGCCTCACTGCCCCGCGAGGCGAGGCTCGCTTCGAGGGATATATCTAAATGACCTCACCGCATCACTGCTTCGTTGCCTCGCTGCCTCGCAAGGCAAGGCTTGCTTCGCAGGATGATGCCAGAACAATTTCGCTATGCCACTTTCTGATGGATGAAGCGAAGCTCGCTGAGTGCCATTGGCGTGCCCGAGGCTACGAGCACTTGAACCAATTTTCACATATAACATAAGCCCCCCAACTCTCAGTTCGCCTAGCGAGCTGGGAGTTAAGACTTTGTAATTCTCGATCTGTCAGAATTTTACTTCATGTATTTCCATCAGCTCACAACCGGAGCTCTCTGATGTAGATATGCCTTATCGAGGTCTTTTAATGAATGAAAGTTTCTTTTCCACAATTTTTGTTTGTTGTCATTTTCCTTTGCAAACTCTTCGATTTGAACCATCTATGCGACCTGAGCATAGTCAGAAGATAGCCTGAGTTACGAACGGGAGCGATGTTGCGCTCGAGTCGATCTTGTGACCAAATAAACGAATAAATTAGTACGAAAATAATGAAATAAGTTCGCACACGAGCTACGAAATTATCAATTGAGCTATTTTGTGCTCGGGCCGATCTCATGGCCAAATGCACATGAGAGCTGCACTTAGTTAAATTCGCATGAGAGCTACTAAATTGATAAATGAGCGATCTCGTGCTCTGGCCGATCTAGTGGCCAAATAGAAGGGTGATCGATCTTGTGGTCAGGGCGATCTTGTGCCCAAATAAAGGGTAGCCGATCTTGTAATCAGGGTGATCTTGTGCCTAAATAAAAGGGTGATCGATCTTATGGTCAGGGTGATCTTGTGCCCAAATAAAGGGTGGCCGATCTTATGGTCGAGGCGATCTTGTACCTAAATAAAAGGGTGACTGATCTTGTGATCGGGGCGATCTTGTGCCTAAATAAGTGAGTGTTTTTTGGTGTTTCCACACCTCAGCGAGCCCCCAGCTCAACTGGTTAAGTGAGTTTTATTTTGAGCGTCTCTACGCCTCAACGAGCCTGCAGCTCAACTGGTTCTCAGCGAGCTCATAGCTCAACTGGTTAAGTGAGTTTTATTTTGAGTATCTTCACGCCTCAGCGAGCTTGTAGCTCAACTGGTTCTCAGGGAGCACGCAGCTCAACTAGTTAAGTGAATTTTATTTTGAGCGTCTCCATGCCTCAGTGAGCTCGCAGCTCAACTGACTAAGTGAGTTTATTTTAAGCGTCTCCACGCCTCAGCGAGCACGAAGCTGCGCTGGCTAAATGAGTGTTTTTTAGTGCCTCTGTAACTCAGCGAGCCCGCAGCTCAACTGGCTAAATTTTTATCAATTCTTCTCTGGATTAAGATCCGGGGGGCCTCAACTAGACCAAAGGTCATAGTTAGCAGAAAAATCCTTCACAAAGTTTTGGGAAAATTGGCCACATGAGAGCTACGGATGCTCTTCTAGCCGTTTGAGCCTGCGGAAGACTTCCTCCATTGTCTGGACGCACGTCTCAGACTGAGGGGTAGAGCTTCCTGCTCATTGAAAGCCCCCCAGTTGCTGGCTATCATGATCTTCATGAGTTTCCTTTTGAGCCTCTTGAGTTTCAGCAGCAGCAGCAGACTGTTGGTGAGCCCCCACAACGGGAGTGTCAGTCGGTTGGAGAGCAGGAGTGGTTGAGCTCCGAGTTGTTCTTCCTCTGGCCATTGTTAACTACAACGGAGACTTCAGAGAGCATATGAATCCCCACAGACAGTGCCAAAATGTTGACGGTGAAATTTGGTTCGTGTGGGAGACTCAAACTTCAGCCAACGAGAATGAGTTCAGGGATCCAATACTGCTTCCAAAGTGTAGAAAAAGATAGGCTGAGAGGAAGAAGAGATGGAGAGACAGCGAGTTTCACGTGGTTCGGCTAAATCTGGATGACACCGGACCCTACGTCCACGGCGAAAATTTTGTAAATGATTTTAGTAGAGTTTCTACTTACAGAGTTTTGCCTCTCTCCCCTCTTCTAACAATGCAATCCTATATATAGAGGAAGGAGGAGTTACATGCATTAATTATAAGCTACAGTTAATTTACATCAAGCTATAAATGGAAAAAACAGTAAATGATTACAAACTAGCCGTTGTTGTATATAGGCTACGGGATGGGCCCCCTAGGTTAGTTGTAGACTTGAGCCTGTCAACGTCTGCTGCTTGATATCGTTGCACCAACGAGGTGTTGGGCGTCCCGAGTGGGAATCCCTAGCTCGGGGGTGTGATGGGGACCTACTGTGGCGAGCTTGGTGCTGCGGAAGCGAGGTAGTGGGCTCAAATAGGGTGATCGACGGTTTGATGAGCTGGTCTTGTGATCTTCTCGCTGCCTCATGAGGCGAGGCTCGCTTCGAGGGATGTATCTGAATGACTTTACTGCATCACTGCTTCGCAGTCTCGCTGCCTCGCAAGGCGAGGCTTGCTTCACAGGATGATGCCGGGACAACTTCGCTATGTCACTTTCTGATAGGTGAAGTGAAACTCACTGAGTGCCATTGGCGTGCCCGAGGCTACGAGCACTCGAACCAATTTTCACATATAATAGATTTCATGATTTATTATAAGGAATTGTTTTCATAAATTAAATTTCCTAATCTATAAATTATCTGCAAGTTGAAATAAAAGTGTGTATTGAAGATTTTTCCCTTATTGTTTTTATGGTTTTTTGTAATTTTTATAAGATATAGGTAAATAACAATATTATATCTCTCTCTCTCTATATATATATATATACATTATATACTTTTTTGTAAATTAAATCATGTTTGGGAGCTATAGACAAGAAAAATCTCTTCAATGTAACAAACATTGGAGGGTATGACTTATTTATTTTTAGGATAAACTAATCAATTGCAACATTTAATTTAACTTAATTTTTAATTTAAATAGTTTAAAATTTTTAAATTGATTTCTTATATTTATTTTTTATTTTTAATCGGGTATTTCTTATTATTTTTTGATTAAATTTTGTTAGTAATTAATACAGTTGGAAAATGATTTATTACTGATATCTGCAGAGAGATAGAAACATATATCCATCTTTGACTTCTAAAAGTTGAAATACGTTTTAAAATATATTAATTTGCTACTTAAAATATAAATAAAAATTGATATGTAAAATCTTTAAATCAACAAAGCTAATATTGTAATTATAATTGCTATAAAAATATTTCAAAGTATACTAATTAATTTTAAATATCAAAGAATAATAATAATCATTTATCATCTCGTGAAAAATTTAAAACTTTGTTTGATTTTAGAAAGTATAATTTTGTAAAAATAAATATTTTAATAATAAATAGTAAAATCTTAATTAGAAAATCAAAATTTAAACTATTTCTATTTTGAAGCAAATACAGAGAGGTAAATTTTTAATTTTGATTTATATTTTGAATTTTTGGATTTATATTTTATTTGTATACTTAATAATATTTTTAATTTAAGATTGTGTTTGTTTAATATAGAATTAAATTATTTATATAATATATTTAATGATTGTGATTGTTTAATATCATTTTGATCAATTTAACATAATCAATTTGATAATATATTTAGTATATATGGATGTATATTCATTGATATCAAATTATTGGTGCTGTTGATATCCTCTATAATAATTCTCCTTTTATAAAATCAAAGTCAAGATTATGTCCTAATTGTGATAAACATTTAATCTAAGAGAGAATGATTCTTGTATTAATTTTGTTTGATAAAAATCATAACAAAATGATTCATGCAATACCCATAACAAAAATATGATTGTGATTGTGACAAGAAAAATTAAAAGATTATGATCGTGAAAAAATAAAAGAAAAATTTTATAACCTATATTTAATTTTGGTAATAAATTAGATTGATCACGATAAAAGTTTTAGTAATAGAATTAAATTATTTATATAATATATTTAATAATTGTGATGATTTGATATCATTTTGATCAATTTTCATAATCAATTTGACTTTAAATATATATATATATATATATATATGTGGATGTATATTCATTGATATCAAACTATTGGTGCCATTGATATCATCTATAATGTTTTTCCTTTTAAAAAAATCAAAATCAAGATTATGTCTTAATTGTGATAAACATTCAATCTAAGGGCGAATGATTCTTGTGTTAATTTTGTTTGATAAAGGTCATGACAAAACAATTCATGCAATACCCATAATAAAAATATGATTGTTGAAAAAAGGTTTTATAACTTATGTTTAATTTTAATAATAAATTAGATTGATCACAATAAAAATTTTAGTAATAAAATTAGATTATTGATACAATATATTTAATGATTATGGAACTAGATTTGTGATTCAACAACTCGGCAATCATGTAATTAAGACAAAGGCCATATCATGAAGTAACATAGGAGATATAATTTACATTCCACGAATGTTAATAATGTGTTCTGATTTAAAATTGCCTTTTAAATTCAAAGCAGACAATTTTTAATTTTTGTTTATTTCACAATGATTAATAACAAAAGTCACTATGTTAGTTTCTATTTGTCTCGACCAATTTTTAGCTATAGCCAATAATACGTTACATTGTTCAAAATTAAGAGGAGAAGCTCATTAAAAATATAAAATATTGATGTGATAATAATGGAATGCCAACCAATCAAGTTGAAAATATTTACAAGAAAGTGTTCGAGAATTTATGATGATAACATTATACATTCAATTATTAGTATTTATTACAATTTCTTAACAATTATATAACAAGTTAGACTGTTGTGAATCACTTCCTTTAATTTTTTTTTTTTTACCTTCCACATTGAATCAACACTTTGATATAATCAAAAACACACATTTGAATATATTGCATAAAATAATTTATATAAATTATTCATATTTAGTTAAATAATATAGATTACATCATTTATATAACAATTTATCCTTTTTCTTTGAAATTATGCATTGCTCGGATAATACTTTAATAAATCAAATCCATCCAAGAATATCTCCATCACTTGTCCTGCCTTGCAAGGAATATACAATAGAAATAAGTTTGAACAGTCTTACTGCATTCGAACAGCATCATAACATGTCGTTCTTGAGTTAAAAGCGCATATTCATCTGAGTTCTAAGGCTACCAACAAGTTCAGCAATGAAATTAAATTTGCTTCGCACTTTGCACACCTAATAAATGCAAAGTCCACGAGTCCAAACCGTGATCCAGAGGGCACCAAGCTAGGTGCGGAGAAGACCAGACTATGATTTGAAACATTCTCCACAATTTAACCAAAACTTTCAAAGCCCATTGGTTCATTAATTACTGAGTACTGACAGAAGCACCAGCTGTTCACCACATTGATATGCCACTACAGGAATCGTGATCCACAAGCCATAAATGAAAATCAATATCAGTTATAACTATTAAAAAAATTCCTTAAAAAGTAATATTTTTCAGATAAAATAATATTCTTACTCTGTAATGCCCGCAAGTTGTCACATTAGAGTCTAATTAGACTAATTCTGCTTCCATACTCTAGAAGGTCTATATTAGGTCCACGCGGTTAAGGCATGAAGAACTTTCAATTAGTTCCGCAGTTAGGCCGCTGAGAATTCTTTCAGCAACCTATGGCTGAACTGAACGATCTGCCATTAAAAACAAAACAGTAAGTGGAAGCCAGTTATATAACGTCTTTGAAAATCCCGTGTACGGTTGAATTAAGAATAAAATTGAACATTCGTTTTACTACTCAATGTTGAGTAGCAAAAAACTAATTATGTGCCTCAATAATTAACACGTACAAATATAAATTCCATTCATTTGATCAGAAAACATCTTCACTAAGAAATCTCTCATTTATTTTTATGATTATCATTACAAAAAATAAAAATTATAAAAAAAAATTCTATTTGTTTAATGTTATATATGAGAAGTGTAACAAAAAATTTCTTAGAAGAGAAGTAATTTTCCCTCATTATCATAATACCATACATTATTTTATTCATTACAAGTAGTATAAAAATCCTATACATGAAAATGACATTTTTTTTAACAAAAAATGTCTTCCAACAAACCTTACTGAGCTCTAATGGTTTAGGATACACACAAAGTATAAAACTCATTTCCTCATACCTCATTTAAATCTGTTTAAAATTAGCCTGGTAATTTATATGGGTTTATGCCATGAGTATAGAGTAGTTGTAAATTAATAAGGAGTGCAATATTTTTTTTATCTAAAAATTAAAATCATGCAAGAAGACCAAGTCCATGAAACAGACTTCCTTTATATAAACAAGACCACAATATTTACTAGTTCAAACTCGTTTTCATCTTTCATTTTCTTCCTCTCGAGTTTCAAAATGCCTAATATATTATCAT
>JANHAO010002002.1:0-30953 GCA_026873985.1 Saraca asoca | reverse complement strand
TTTACTTCTTTTATTTACTGCATCTCATCTTTATTGTTTCTTTATTCATTGCATTTACTTCTTTATTTTTGTTCTTGCATTCTTGGATCTTTTCTCTGCCTATTATAATTTGCTTCTTATTATTTGCTTTGGTTATTTTTATTATGCATGAGAAGATACCTATTCTAGGATTGGGAATAGCCCAGTCATGATTCTTTAATGTTATTGAAAAATTTCCTATTGTGATTTCTTGATTTATTTAGTTTAATTGTTGCATACCTGCAGTTGTAGTTTGATAAAATATGTGGCCACTATTTTGTCTAATCTTAGGTAGATAATTGAAGTACCGAAAGGATAAGGTTATGATCAGAACTCAATAATTAAATAAAGAGATTTTAATCATGAAAGTAAATAAGATTTCTTTAGGAGTCTTTATTAGTTAACACAGATCTTAAAGGGTTTAAATTGATTTAAACCATGAAAGTAGGCTTCTAGGTTGAGAGTAAATACTATTATTAGACCTAAAAAAAAGGCTAGTAATGAATGTAGGCTAAACCATCCCCAATAATCCAAGTAATCAGAATAGGAAATAAATCAATTAATTATTAAAGATCATAATTGAGGTGAATCCTAATCCTAGGCTTTTTCGATCTAAGTCTTTTCTTTATTACTCCTTCTTTTATTTCTTTATTAATTTCTTTCCTAATTTTCTTCTATTTCTTTTCTGTTCTTTATTACTTTCTTTTTCTCTCAATTGATTTAGATAGTTGAGTTGTAAGGATTCTAGTAATTGAAATAGCTTCCCTGTGGGATCGACTCATATTTGCCGGTACTAGCTAGAACTACACCGTGCACTTACTAATTTTAACACATCACTTGCTGGTCTAGAAAATTGTAACATATTGTTATATCCTAGAAAAACTAATCAATTATCATAAAAACTAATCAATTAATAACATTAATCAACCTAAGTTATATACAACTAAAAAAATTTGGGGCCCTACGCATCGGCCTTAGTTGCCTATGCCTTGAGTTAGCATTAAACATAGGTACCCTAATATTCAACTAAGGCATCCTAAAATGCTTTGGGCTTTCACATCATCCAACTAGAGTTAAATTAATCTTTTTACTAGCTTGTAATTATTCACTAACTTGAATTAAAAATAATTAAAAATTCCATCCTTATCTTTTAATTAATATCATTTAATTCTTTTTTGTCCTTTTCTTCCACTATGGATCTTTTGTTTTCAAGACAAACAAAGTTGGATTAGCCAAAATTTTGTAGATTCATAAATCTTTCTGTCTTTGTTACCATAATGCCCAAACACTAATCCCTAAAGTTATCCATAATTAAGTCTAATTTCAACCTGCACTTTTCTGACCCTGAATTGACACCCAGCTATCATATAAAGTACCTAACTTAACTTAATGTTAGCATTAGGTAATTAGAAGGGACTTAAGAAGTAGAAAGACCACAAATAGGTTAATAAATCGATTGACCACTTTCTATGTGATTGGTCAACCAATTTATTAGGTTAACTAATTACTAAAGATTAATCAATTGATCTATACCAAGGGATGTAGCCAGAAAACACTAGAAATGCGAAAAAGAAGCCTAAGGTAAAAAAAAGAGTAAATAAATAGGAGAAAAGCATAGCAAAGGCCTCTTTTCATGTTTACTTATAGGGTAATACAATTTGAGGTAAAATTATGAATTGAAGGTTAAATTTACATCTTTTTTTTCTTTTAGATATATGAATTAAGATTTGATAATAACTTGTTGAGTTTGAATTAATTTTGTTGATTATGGGTCTGATCATCTCAACGAGATTTTATTACGTGATTTGATTAAGGAGAACACTTTTCTTTAAGGTGAATGAAAATTTCTATTTCTAATTAACCCTTTTTTACTAAAAGTTATATATAATAGTTATGTTTTAAAGCTAGTCCAAAAGGAATATTTTACATGAATTCAATAAATTCGATGATCTAGCCTATTGAAATGTATATAGAATGTTATATTATTTGAAAGAATGATCACGGTTGATGTTTTATTACCATATGCCCTCTATGGGCCTAGATGGAATTGACTACATACTAGGAAACATGTTTCAGATGTATTGAATATAATGTAAATATGTACATGTATGTTATGAAATAGTACTACTATGAGTTTGTTTGTGAATATAATGAGAAACTTTCAAGCATGTTGTCAATGAATGACACCAAGAGCCTAAGCCAATGCAATATGATTTCTAAGCATGGTATTCATGAATAGAAAAGGTTACAATGGATTGATTTATCTATATAAAGTTTCCAATATTATAGTTGAGTACATTTATATTTATATTGATTACATAAAGCAATTTTTGAAAAAATGATATGTGAGTTTTGTTTCTAGGGAGAGCCATTTTAGAACACCATAACTGTTAATATCAGTAATGGTCTAAGTGCAACTATGGACCAATACAAGTTTATTAGTGGCTTGACAATTTTAAGGTTTTTGGGCTACTACAAGGGTAACCCTAGCCAGTCATGTTCTCAGAAATTTGGGGACGTGACAAGTTAGTATCAATACAAGTTACTAGTGGCTTGACAATTTCAAGGTTTTTGGGTTACTATAAAAGTAACACAAGTTGGTCACGTTCTCATAAATCCGAGAACATGACAAGTCAGCATCAAAGCCTAATTTGAGTTTGTTTGGCAATAGAGATAGGTGGGTTTCAATAAGTAATGAATGTGCCCTCCCATCATTATGTTACAAGTCCACATCTTTGATCGTTATAAATTACTTATGCTATGGTAATAATCATACCTTCCTACATAGGAAGAAACACACAGTTATGTTATGATTCTAATCATGTCTTCCTATTCATAAGAGGAAATATCATGTAGAAAACATAACCATAGTAAAGGCCTTGGTACAGCGATAAGGTCTCAATACCAAAACAAGCTCACATCTTAATAAGGATAAACAAGGGTATAAAATTTCTTAACGAGTTGTAGATACTTACATAACAAGCATCATGTGTGTTTTTGTAATATAGAACCCATGATAAGTATAAAATATGAGTAGGAGTAACAATACTCTTTGAGTAATGTTATCTTAGTAATGTAGGTAATGGTAGGAGTCTATCATAATGAATGATAAGTTGGGTAAATGAAAAAGTGTAAATGAAATGTAATAGCACAAGTTTATTAAGGAGTGAATACAACGACAATAAGGCAAGAAGGACCTAGTGGTGGTCAATAGTTAGCATATGCATAAGTTGGGTATCAGGGAAAAAAGGTAGGTGATGTTTGATAAGATAGTATAGCTTATGTTTGTGAAAAATTGGCACTAAAGTAAAAGCAATGCATGAGAATGATAAGTAAAGGATATAAGGCCAAGGGTTTAATGTGTTAAAGATTATATGAGATAAGGATTTAAATATATCATCTTTGATAATACTGCAAGGTTAAACTTAAGTTTTTATGAGTTGACTTGAGGGCCCTTTCAAGTGAGATAGGATATTGGAAATTTGAAAGGATCATATGTGAATATGATGGTAAGGAAACTAGAAATTTTTGTTAAATATAAAGTATGTTGACAAGTTAAGGTGAGCATATGACATTAATGTTAGAGTTAAAAATAAGAGAAGTTGTATAGAGCATAATACAAAAAAATATGGCACTTTCCTTGAAGGTACCTGAGGGATGAGATTAAAATCAGAGAAACATAACCAAAACATGATATAAATTTTCTAAATGAGTTTCAACTTAACTTAAGACATGTATGTATAATAGGAAGAGTAGTGAAATAAGCAAAAGAGGTGCTTAGACAAGGTATTAGAAGAAAAAAAAGAACAATATTTGGTATAAGTATTTAGGTGGATTTGTGGTTATATGGACTAAGATATATATGTCATGATTAAGTTAGAAACTCTAAGGAAATAATTCAAGCAAGTTTACTAGGGACAAGATTGAGTAATTAAATTCCTTAGAAAACCTATAAGGATCAATGTAATAAGGTTATATATATTACAATGTAAAAAAAGGTTATATCTTAGCTATAGCATAAGGTTTCTAGAACAAGTTAGTAAAGTACTAAAATGATAGGTAGATTTGAGTAGATATAATACTTGGAAATAAGCTGGGTTCTTGGATTAAACTTAATTATGTTTAAACAATGGTCTATAGATTTCTTGTTGATCGAGTAGAATTAGAGGTAAATAGGAAAGAAGGAATTCCAACAATCTTGAATCAATATGAAAGGTCAAGTGTCCATGAGATAAGGCAGTAGGATGAAGGTTAGGGATGAAATGGACTCAAGAATTTATTAAGGAAATTCTTTAAATTTGATTAACTAGATCTAAAATGGCTTAATATATATGTATGAATGAATATGTTATACAAATAATTGGTGTGATAAATTTTAAGAGGGATATTGTTCAGCTATGATCCTGACAAGTTTGATGCAAATGAAATAAGGATTAGTTTGATTTTTACTTGTAGAATGCTTAAGATAAGTTGTATAAATGATTTGAACATTGTATTTAGTGTTTGTTCCATTCCAATCTAATGAATTGTTATAATTTTGTAATCTAAGTTAGTTTGTATTAAATTAGATAAAAGTGATTCTAAAAGATTGCAAATTCAGAGGATCAGAGACTATTTTAATCGTTCAGCTCTTGTAAGTGTAGTTAATGAGATGTAATTTTGGCTGGAAAGGTAAAATAGAGTGTAGTGACTTTAGGAGAATGGATTAAATGGGTAATTCATTTAGTTTAGTATAATTATGTAGGAATTCTAGTTATACAAGAAGTTTATGAATCATGACAAACCTCAGTTACTAAATTAGTTAGAAAAATCGGGTAAACTAATTAGGTAGGATATTGAGCTTGCTTTCAATTTTAATTAGGATAGGATGGGTGAACCAAAAAAGGTTTGATTAAAAGAGGTAGACATAATGGAAAGTAAACTAAACTTGAGAGAGAGACAAAATAGGCCTCTCAGCCAAGCAACATGACATCAAAGGTTTTGAAGGACTAGCTTAATACCTATGAATTTTACTTGTGATAAAAGAGTATAGTAATTTCTACTAGGGCAACCACACAAAGCAAGAGCATGGAAATATAGGATTTCATATATGAGTGTACTATAATGTTTCTCATATTTGGGAGTTTAAAGTTTTAAAAGAATATATCATAGGTGTAAGTTTATGCAATTCTCATGTATACCTTAGGATCACAAAATTGAAACTTCTTTACATTAGATCTGGGATATGTATGTTGGTAATGTTATCTTGTGGTTTATATGTAATGATAAAGTTGACAATTCCTATAATGGAATATTTGGAACAAGCAAAGATTGTTCTCTTACTCTTGAAACCTAGTGGTAATTGCTAATTGGATTGTATAGTTAGATTTGTTAATCCACATTCTTTGTATGTCATGATAAAGTTGCCACGATAAGAATAAACTAATAAAACCTGTAATGTGATGGCATAAAATCCATATTAAAACAAAGATATGTAGTTAAGTAGTGATGTGACATTATATGCTTCAATTTATAATGCTAATATGAAACTTTCTTTTATTATATTTATGTGTTTAAATTCTAAATTATGTGCTAAAGTTTTTATCTATTTATGTCTAATTGTGTTTGCTATTTATGCTTGAATTAGAATAGAAAAGCATAAGCTTCCATGATATAGTAGGATAGTGATTACACAATTTATGATGTACATGGTTTGGTTTAATTTAAGGATGAATTGTTTTAAATGGGAGAAATTATAACATCCTAATGTGGTTTATGACACTTTAGCTAAGATATATAGTACCTAGCTTAGCTTAATATTAGCATGTAGGTAGTTAGAAGGGATTTAAAGAGTAAGAAGGTTATAGACTGATCAATAGACTAATCAACCACTTTCTTTATGCCTAAAGAGGCAAGCAAAGGTGCAATCAGGGGACAAACTTATAAACAATAGATTGAAGACTATCCTAATGCTATGTTAAGGGCATCACCCTATTTAGAGCCCCTCAAGTGGCTTTTACTTAAGGAGATAAGCTAGAAAAGGATGAAAGAGAAGCTCAACAGAGCAAGTTGAAGACCCTCATTAAGAGTCTAAGGAAGTAGCTCAAGTAAAGCAAGCTAAAGACTTTTATAGGAGTTGTGTTACATTGAAATGTCAATGAGAGTACCGATATTTTGTAGTGGAAAAAATATCATAAGTCAACCTTGTGAAAGATTTGAAAAGATAAACATGCTCAATTTGACATGTAACGTTGTGGAGAAATCAAACATAATGTTAATGCCTTGCACTTAAATTTTGGGAGGAATCTATCTTTTGTACTAACTTTTTATATTCCCTATTTTAGGGGGCATGTTGGTTATTTCAACAATATTTGCTTATCCAGTGTGCGAATAGGAAAGTATATGGTTAGGATCTTTACATATTTATCTTCACGTTAATTTAATATGGCACTTAGATTATACCTAAAGCTATGAGAAAAGGCCTTATGTTAGCTTGTAAAAGGCATATTTACTTATGCAATTGAGCCTTTGGGTCAAATTGCTTTTTAGGGGGTAATGTCAAGCTTCTAGAAGGTTTTTTAGAGGCATGTTGAGGCCTTATTGGGTGCTTGTTAAGGGTTCATTAGCATTAGTCTAGAGATCTTATGAATGTATTGACTTGGTGTATTCCCCTTACACACCCTATAATGAGACACATATCCATAAAAAGGAGTTGCCTTTCTCTTTATTCAACTATCCTTTGCCTATTGCCCACTAGAAGTTACTTATACGAGGCACTCTTACGACTCCTTTTTGTAATTGCTTCATTTACTTGCTTATATTACCTTTGGAAATATGCATAGGATTTCATTATATATGCAAAAAAATCCTTATTGTCATGTTATCTATCTAATTGTGACTTGAGTTTATTGGAAGGTTAGCATATTGACCAACAGTGACAAGCATGCATGATATGGTTAAAGGGCTACTAACATGTGACAGTTACTGTTATCAATCAGTCTTATCATATCCCAAAATTTTGGAACATCGTTAGCTTGGATTATCAAGTAATGACTCGAAAACTCGTAAGCTCATGATATATAAATCATACTAAAAGAGTTTTTCATTAAAACCATGTTTATAAATAAACCAACTTCAAAATTATTTATGCACACTTATTGAAGTAAAGTGACATAGAACCAAAGTAAAATAAATTAATCTTTCAAAACACATAAAATCTAAAATCCTTTGACACAAATGGGTCAACCTGGCTGGCACCTATAATTCTTACCACATTATTCACATACTAAAAATAAACTCCTAGCTCTAGTGTGCAGAAGTAGATCCTGCTTGATCAAGGTTCATTGGAGTTTTGTTCTCTGAAATATATTAAACATAGGAAGTGAATACAACCACTTAGTAAAGTGAGAGTTTCTACCCTAACTTTGGGTAGAAACCTTTGGTCACACATATAAATATAAAACATTACACACACATGCGCATGCGTGCGCGCACACACGCACACACACATATATAACCATATATTCTTTCACAACATCTCGATTCTTTAACTATCTTATCATAATATTTCTATCTTCTTTTCTAACACGGTAATAATTTTAAGTCCCACAAATCATTAATTCAATCCATTCCCAAATTTTTTTTTCAATCAATCATAGTACATTATGATACCAAGATAAGGAGGCAATAAAACAATATAAATAGTGGCTACACTAGGTATCAAGTAGCAAGTACCAAGACCTTTAGGTCTTTCAATGGCACAATCAAGTTATGCATATTATATTATTTACCTACCTTATAAGGTAAAACAATCTCATATATAAGCATACAATAGTTCAATAATTTTTGTAAAAAGTTTATGATGAAATTGTATGGCCAATACCCATATTGTATCTTCTCGGATGCCCCAATGACGTCCCGTATAGTTTGTGTGCCCCTTTAAACACACGTCTTAATTAGGCTACTAACTTATTTGCTTCACAGTGATAATCAAAGCCAAAAACATTTCCTTTATATCATCTTTCTAGTGCATATAAATTTTCCCTTGCTTACTAGAATTAGTTACAATCACAAATATAATTTCTATTTAAACTTATATACTTTCTACGTAATTATCATTCAATCTCTGCTAATTGTATCCTATATTTAATTTATTAAGTTTATTTATGATTATTTATCATAAATCATGGTTAAGTCATTCTTATTTCCTAATTTAAATGTTATTCATACTTATATAAAGTCAAATTTTCTAAGTTATTTAACCTAAAATAAGTTTCCATTCTAAACTAGCCCTCCTTCATATATAATGAATTGCATAATTCTAGTAGACAAACAATCCAAATACTTTCTAAAATCATTATTATTTTTAGACTTAGTTTTAGGCCTTAACTATTCTTACAGGCAAATAGAAAACTTTGACTATTTTGGAATCATATACTTTTATTAAAGAGAAGCAAGTTAAGGCTAAAACTCTTACTTACCTTTAAAGAAAGTGTTCTCCCTAAAACCTACATTTGTTTAAAAGTGTTCTCCCTAAAACCTACATTTTAGAGTCTTTTTCCTAATCTTAAATTTGGCCTTTGGCTATTAGGAGTACCTTGTAACAACCAAAGAAACATAAAGAAAATTTAAACTAATGTAAAAAATGAACTTAATATAAAAACTAACCTCTTTAGATAAAAAAACATTACATTAAGCTCACACCCTTGAAGAGTGCAAACTAGAATCCTAATTTGTTGAGCAATTCTTTTTGTAAACTACTTAAAGATGAAATAGAACTCTGAGTTTCATTGAAAGGGGCTTTCTATTTATAGATTTCCAAAGGTGACTGGTTAAGTGGCTATAAGTGACTAGTGGACCAGGCAGTAATGGCTAATCAGTTGGTTTGAGTTCAAGCCTCCTGCTTAGTCTGATACCATGGCCAAATCAATCCTATGACCTTATTCGATTATGCTAATTAGGCCTATACTATCCTAACCTAATCCAAAACTAATGTAATCTATTAAGGGTGTTACAAGTTCGCAAGGTTAATCAATCACTAAAAACTAGTCAACTAGTCTTTAACAAAGGTGTAACTAGAAAATCATAGAAATTTGAAAATCACGACCTAAGGTAGAAAAAGAGTGAAGGAGAAAGAAAAAAGCAAGGAAAGAGAGTTGTTTTTATTTTTTTTATTTTTTCTTGACATGGTAATGCAATTGGAGGTATAACTATGAATTCATAATTAAATTTACATCTTTCCTATCCTTTATATGTATGAATAAGGATTTTGATGTATAATTTGATAGTAAATTATTGGATTTGAATTAATTTGGTTAATCAGGGACCTAATCATCACAAAGAGGATTTATTATGGGATTTGATTGGAAAGAATACTTTCCTTTAAGGTGAATAGGAATTTATATTTTTTATTAACCCTTATTTTACTAATATATATATATATAATAGTTATATTTTGAAACAAGCTCAAAAGGAATTATTGATGTGAATTGAATGCATTAGATGACCTAACCTATTGAATTTTACATTATTTGAAAGATTGAACATAATTTGTCTTATTGTCATCTACCGTTTGTGGGACCTATATGAAATTTATTACATATTAGAAAGAATATTTTTGGTGTATAGAATATGATGTAAATGTCGACATGTATGTTAAGCAAAGGTATTATTGCAACTTTTTTTGTGAATATAATGAGAAGGTTTTCATACATTATATCATTGAATGACTCTAAGAGCATAAACCAATGTAATTTGATTTCTAACTACCTATTCATAAATAGAAAAGGTTCCAGTGAATGTGATTTATCTATATAAAGTTTCCAAAAAGTAATATAATATGATAGTTAAGTACCAAGTTTTGAAAACATGATATATGGATTTTTTTTTTTGGAGAAAAACATGTTAAAATTCCATGACCATTAGCAATAATAACGATCTAGATTACCTAGAGAAAAATATAATTTTACTAGTAGGATAAGCTACTTACAGTTTAAGCCATCCACAACAACAAGAAAGAAAGAAAATCTAAATGATATTTAAGACAAAATAGTAGTTGGGCTTTTGTTCGTGCACTGTCATTAAGGATAAGCTACCTTGTTAATAGGGTAAAGTGACCAACATGTAGATACTTCCTCACTATTAGAAAATGTGAATTTAGTGGTGGTTGCCTAAACCACTATTAGATGCCATTATAGACTGCACTTTTAGAAACCACTAAAGTATATTTTCAAAAAATTAAGATGATGAATTTTGTGGCAATTTATTAATGGAGCGGGGGTTTTACTCAATTATCATTAAGTACATATTTTAACACCAATTATATTATCGTGCTTTTTAGTTGCCTACATGAAACAAAAGTCTTTACGTTGATTTTTCAAAAATTTGCACCTCATTCCTAAAGTTATTTTCCCTTATGTTAAAATCCTAAATTGTGGCTTTTCAATCAATTTTTCAAGTTTAATCATGCAAGGTTTTGATTGTCCAAGTCCTATTTCTCAATTTCAAAACCTCTTTTTTTTGTTTTTATTTTTTTCATTACTGTGACCTTTGCTATAATTATTTTCCCTATTTTATATTTGTCTATTTCTTTATTTTAGTATCTAATTTTTGTTTTTTTTTTTGTTCTATTTGTTATTTGCTAACTCAGCAAGTTCATTGTTATGTTTTTGCTCTCAAACACAAAAACTTCACTTTTCCTCAAAGGTTGATGAATAAGACTTATGCATAATTTAAATTCCTTTATACTTGATTTTTTTTATAATATTTATGTGCTTAATTGGACACTTGGGGTTAATGTTGTGGTTTGCTAAGTTTTTGTGTTGAATTAAATTTATTCAATAAATTTACCTAGTTTCAAACTACTTCAAGATTATGGGCATATTTAGAGTTCTGAACCTTAGTTTTAGGTGACTCTTGTCTCCTTGGAAAGTTAAGAGGAAGAGCTATAAATGTTATCAAGAGCCCAAAGCCTAGTTCAAATATTTTAGAAGTGAAATAGAGCTTGGAATCTAGAGCAGAGTGTAGTGTTGTGATCCAAAACCTGACCCTATATTTGATCATAAGTGAAGTTTCAAAAGTCATTTTGATACAAAATTAAGTCCATTGGTTAGCTAAGACCCAAATCTACATCTTTCATGAAGAATTTGGAAGTAAAATATACTGTTTTGATATAATTAAGTGGTTGTAAACTTAAGTGAACAAATCTATTATGGGTTAGATTGCTGAGAAAGCCTGTCTTGTTTTTAGCCTATAACTTGTGCTAGAGGGCAAATTTTAATACAAGGTTAAGGCCAGTGGGAACTAAGTCATAAAGCTGCATTTCATTTGAAGATCATCACGTCAAAAAAGAATCCTTTCCATCCCAAAATCATAGCCAAACTAAAAAATAATGCATTGAACTTGTAAATAGCTAACTAATCCTTTAGTGTAGGATTTTTTACATCACTTTTGTTTTTGTCTCTGAATTTTTAAAGAGAATAGCTCTATTAGGGAAAGACTCCATCTATGTAATCTTTTTCTATGTATTTTATTTTACTCTTGATATTTAGCTAAATTGTACTTTAATCCAAGGGAAATTCTACTCTTATTCTTGTATGATTGTGAGACTTGTATTGATTGTTCAAGTATTTCTAATTTGTTTTTTTTTATTCTTTGTTCTTACTATCTATAATTGCTATGAGTGGTTGCTTAAAATGGATAATTGAGCAATTGTTCATACTGATTTTGTGCTAGCTGAATTTTCATAGATAAAATATTTTTAAAATATAATTTAAAAATTTATTAATAAAAAATATTTTTAATAATGACAACAAAATATAATTATAATGTTAAAAAATGATGACAATAAAAATGATAAAATAAAAAAATAAAAACAATTATTGTTAACTGGATAAGCTGATAGATTGAGTTTCACCATTTATATATAAATCATGAATCAATTTATAACTTATATAAAATTTTAATTAAATTGTAAATAGATGAATGAATCATTATTAATTCATATATTAATGATTCGATTTAAATTCATTTAAATCATCTATTTGTCACACATGAAAAAACTCTATCATGTTTATGGTTATTTGGCTGTAAAGAAACAACAAGATGTTGATGAGCTACTGGGGTAATTCAATTTTCTTTAGTGGCGAACACAGGATTTTAAACCAGTAGGGGCTAATGACTCAAAGTTACAGCTACTTACTGCAAAAGAGCTCGCGTCACCGTGAACGTCGCTGGAGGGAGACCGAAGAAACTGAAGAAGATTGATGGCGGTACGGCGCGACGGTGACACAGAACAAAATGAGCGAGGCTGAAAATCTACTTTCGATCTGACGAAACAAACGATGGAACGAATGAGCGAGGTCTGCTTCCAGTCTAGGCTTCGTGTGGCTTACGTGTGCTAGTGGTGGACGTGGCCACGTGCAGTGGATAGTGCCACAGTGGAGTGCCGTCCGAAATCTTCAGATTGAAAATTTGAAATGGGGAAGGAAGATTGAAAGTGAAGAAATGCTGGCCAACTTGCAGGGGAAATTTAATTTATAAAAAATGGAAAATTTTCAATTCCCCCCCCCCAATTTTAGGCATATTTACACAAAAGCCCATTATTCTTACTGAATTTTCAAATTAGCCATTCTATCAATTTTTTTAAAAAAAAACTGAGTGGGGGCTTCAACCCCCATTGGGCCTAACGTAGGTCCACCCCTGATTTTCTTAGGGAATCAAGAGTAGTTAATTAGATTGTTGCTGGGGTAATTCAATTAACTAGACTTAGTAATTTTAATGCTTAAAGCTATTAATAAGTTGGATGAAGTGTTGGATTTCACTTGACTTAACAATAAATATCAATTGAGTGTTAGGCTTGGGTGACTATCCTCAGGTGAAATTAACAAGGATTAAGTGTTGGGCTTAATTAATACCTTAGCTAAGCAGTCAAATTGAGAATAAAATAAGAGTGTTAAGGATCAATTATTGAATTAGCAACAAAAGTTTTATTAAATTATCCCATAATTTTAATTCTTTTTGTCATGCATTTGAAGTGTTTTTTTTTTAATTCTCATTAGTAATTAGCTATCTTACCCTTATCTTTTAGTTGAGAATACATTAAAGATATTCACCAATTTCTGTGCATATGACCTAACTCACCCTAATTGCTAGCTTTGAGAGTTTTGCACTATTTTTGTTGATTTCAATAGTTGTCAAATTTTAGTACTGTTGCTGCAGATCGAACCTAGGTCACTACTGTGACAAGTAGGAATACTCACCACTATACCCAGACTGCTAGCAAGCTCATGTCGTTCGTTATGCTTCTAGGACTCTTGATTCAGCCCAATACAACTATTCCATAATAGAATGAGACTTTTGGTTATAGTGTTTGCGTTAGAAAAATTTCACTCTTATTTGTTTAGATCTAAAATTGTTGTATTTTCTGACCATACAGCTTTAAAATATTTGCTTTTCAAGAAAGATGCAAAGCCAAGATTGATAAGATGGATCCTCTTGCTACAGAGTTTGACATTCAGATTAAGGACAAGAAAAGAGTTGAGAACCTTGTAGTAGATTATTTAAGCAAGCTGATAAGAAAGCAAGATCCATTACCTCTACATGATTCTTTACCTGATGAGTAACTTTTCATGCTACAAGGTTGATGTTCCCAATAAAAATAATTTGAAATTACAGAAATAAAATGGATCTTGCCCTTATCTTATTGAAGATTTGTATACACCAGTATCAAAAATCGAATTCTGTTGATTAGATATGTAAAGATATAACAACCAGCGCAATTATACATATAATAAAGACAGAGAATTAATAGCAGAAATAGTTAAAGTGTAGATAAAGAAAAAGAATTAAACACAAAACTTTTTAAAGTGGTTTAACTTGAATTGAAATTGTAATTCAAATCTACTCTACTTGATCTTTCTCAACCAAAAGATCTCTAAATTAGAAACAAAAACTATCAAGATTGACAGGCTCCTAAAATGCTAGTCTTTACATCAAAACACAAAAGATTATCAGGTTTCTTGCTAACTTAGAAGATTTACAACAGGCTCCTCTAAACCTATATAGATTTCTAAGCCCTAGAAATCTCAAATAAACAAAATAGAATAAAGAAAAGGATTGAAAATACAATACCAGCGCTTGAGATGAAAATTTCAAAACCAACTATGATAAACTGAAACAGATTTGATCCAGACGCCTTGTGAAAAATTGATGATTGTAAGAGTAGATAAAGCTTTTCTCTCAAATAGTAGTTTTTGAACTTGATTGATATGTAAAATTGTGTGAAAAGTGTATATATATAGAAGGTAGTTAGGCCAGAATAACTACCATAACCATCTATAATGAAAAAATGATTTTTCAATTTCTGCATCGATGTAACATCGATTATGATCTATTATTCACTAATGAATCAGTGTGAAATCGATATATAATGTGTTGTTTAAAGAGTGTACATCGATTATAACATCGAAGCGGCCATGTTTCCAAATCTTCGATAAGAAATTTTCTTCGTACATCAAAGTGACTTCGATTTGACTATGAAAATTTTCACAATTCTTTAGTACATCGATGTCACATCGAAGTATGATGCAAAATTTTTCTTTAAAATGATTTTTCTCACTTCATTGTTTAAAAATAATTGGATCAAATACTATTTAGGCTTATTTACATAAGATCCTATTAAAATCAAAATAAATCCTAAATACTAATCTTGAATCTTTTTAGCTTTCTTGAATCAAATACCTCTGAGCTTTCTTTGAACCTGAAAAATAGATTCAAAAACACTAAAACATACTGTTAGATAATAATTATTTTTTAAACATTAAAACCAATGTGTAGCTTAGAGTATTCTAGTCTAACAATCTCTAAGGCTAACAAAGGTAATGTTCCTTGATATGTTGATTTGGTGAATTACTTAGTTACTAGGACTTTACCTGTTGATTTAAGTAGAGCTAAGAAAGAGAAGCTGAAAATTATTGCTAAGCATTTTATGTGAAATGATCCCTACTTGTGGAAATATTATGCTGATCAAATTATTAAGAGATGTGTGTATGATTATGAGTTTCAATCTACTGTTTCCTTTTGCCATGTTTATGCATGTGGTGGACATTTTGGACCTCAAAGAATAGCTAGGAAAGTTTTAGACTGTGGTTTCTATTGGCCTACTTTGTTTCATGATGCATATGAATTTGCAAATGTTATGAGCAATGTCAAAGAACGGGTAGTTTAACCTATAGGAATGAAATGTTGCAAACCCCTATTATTGTGTGTGAGATTTTTTATATGTGGGCCATTGATTTCATGGGACCATTCCCTTCATCTTGTAGTTTTCTTTATATTTTGCTTGTTGTCGAATATGTTTCAAAGTGGATGGAAGCAAAAACCACCAAGGCTAATGATTCTAAGGTTGATATAGGTTTTGTCAATAGCAGATTTGGCATTCTCAAGGTTTGGTGAGTGACCAAGGGATCAATTTTTGTAATAAAACAATTGAGGTATCGTTGAGAAATATGAAGTCTTCCACAAGACATCTACACCTTATCATCCTTAAACATATCGACAAGCTAAAATATCCAACATAGAAATCAAGTCCATCTTAGAGAAAACAATGAAGCTAAGCATAAAAGATTGGAGCCTAAGAATAGATAAAGCGTTGTGGGCTTATAGAACTGCATACAAGAAACCCATTGGCATATCTCCTAACAAGTTGGTTTTTGGCAAGGGATGTTATCTTCCTATGGAGATACAATATAGAGCTTTTTGGGCTATGAAGAGTTGTAACATAGGGATAGATGAAGCTTGTGAGAAAAAGAAGCTATAATTGCAAGAATTAGAGGGAATTCAACTTGAATCTTATGAGAATTCATGCATTTACAAAGAGAAGACAAGGCATTTCACGATAGAGGATTGCTAGGAAAGAATTCCTAGTTGAACAAAAAGTTTTATTCTACAATTTAAGACTCCAAATAAGGCCCAATAAGTTGTTTTCCCATTAGATTGGACCATTTGTTGTTGCTAATGAGTTTCCTTATGGTGCAGCTGAGATCAAAAGTTTAGTAGCTAACAAGGTGTTCAAGATTAATGAGCATAGGCTCAAACCATTCTTTGAAAGATTCCAAGATGAATCAAGGGGATTGTGGAGTCAATGATATTAAACAAGCGTGCTTCTTAGGAGGCAACCCAAGCATTTGCTCTCTTTCTCTACCTTTTTTATTGTATATATCCATAATTTGTTAATGATTTTGTACTTACATTGAGGACAATGTAAAATTTAAGTATGGGGGAGAGATTTTAAGATTGTTTTATCATTTGTTTTGCTTTGATTATGTGAGAAAACTATTAAAAAAATCTAGAAAAAAGAAAAAATTTTATTTTTATTCTTTTAGATGTTTTTCATTGATGATGAGTTTGTTTAGGCCTTGAAGTAGTTGTAAGTGATTTTGATGGTTTCATAGCATGATTGGATAAACTATCTTGATTCTTGAATTTGATTAGCATTGTGATGAAATTTGAAATGTTTGTAGATTGATATTTGTAGATATATAACTTATGAGATTTTAAGCCAATTTTGATCAATTTTATTAGGTTCCTCTTTTTTCTTCTGTGTGATTTTCTTTCATGAAATTGTTGCTTTAAAACTTGTTTTGATTCTTTTTGAGATTACAATATTATATGTATGCATAAATATGATTATGGCATTCTTTGATTGAGCCACTTTTACACTTTTAGCCTACCTTGCAACGTATCATTGTTAAGAGCTTATTGGACCTTTTTCCTATTATATAGCCCATTAGAAAGCCAAGTCTTGAATTTCTTTACTTTTTCCAAACCTTAAGGATTAGTAGAGCATTTAATTCATTAATGAGATGAGTTCTTGAATAAGTGTGAGTCTATGCCACAATGCTCTATTAATCTCTTTAGTTTTACATTTTCATATCCATATCATTCATTTCTTCCCCTTTTCCCTTTGCCACACTACAACCTTTGCTAAGTCCTTTTGATTTATGCATTGCATATGATTTGAATAGTTATGATTTGATAATGGGCAAGCTTATGGTAGTGCATTTTCATGGAATGAAATTGAGTGAAATACTTTTCTATTTTAAACACAAAGAGAATTGCATGGAGAGTTTACCTTATGAAGTCTACCAAAGGGATTTGCTTGCCTTTTAAATGAAATTGCTTTGCTAGTTAGATTTGTGTCCTGAGTTGTCAAGAATGAGCTTCATGGCATGATATGTCCCTTGAAATTTTGATTATTTCCTTATCTTTGGTTTTGCATTCTCATTATTGTAGAAAAATTTTAGAGTTTGAGTCTTTGTTTTGAGTTTAGTATAGTTTTATTTTGGGATCTTGCCCAAGGACATGCAAAAGATAAGTGTGGGGAAATTTGATGAACATACATAATTTAAATCCCTTTGTACTTAAGGCCCATTTGTTTGGGCTTTTGTTTTTTGAAAAAAAAAACTACTTTTTTGTAAAATAAAGTACTTTTATGTGTTTGGATAAACTTAAAAAAAAAAGCAAAAACAACAAAAAAATTAAAATTTGGCTCTTTTTGAAGCTCCAATTTGCTACTTTACATAAAAGTGCCTTTTTTTAAGCATTACATAAAAAGTGCTTTTTTTAAAGCCCAAACAAATGGGCTCTTAGTCTTTTGTCATGTTTATGTGCTTAACTGGACACTTGGGATTGGTTTTGTAGTTTACTAAGTTTTTTTGCTGAATTGAATTTATTTGGTAAATTTACATAGTTTCAAATTATTTTAGGATTATAGGAATATCTGAAGTTTTATACCTCATTTTTTAGTAATTTTTAAGTCCTTGGAAAGCTAAGAGGAAGGCCTATAAATTTCATGAGAGCTCAAAGCCCAAGTCAAACATTTTGGAAGTGAAATAGAACCTGGAGCAAAATGCAGTGTTGTGATCCAGAGCCTAACCTAGTTTTTTTATCATAAGTAGAACTTCAAAAATCATTTCGGTATAATCTTAAGCCATTGGTTAGATAAGACCCAAATCCACATCTTTCATGTAGAGCTTGAGAACAAACTATACCATTTTGACTTAAGTAAGTAGGTATGAACTTAAGTGATCAAATCTATTATGGTTTAGACTGTTCAAAAAGTTTGTCTTCGTGTTTAGCCCATAACTTAAGTTAGAGACCAAATTTTAATGCAAGGTCAAGGCTATTGAGAAGCTAAGTCATAAAGTTACATTTCTTCTAAATATCATCATGTCTAGAAGGCCTCTTTCTATCCGAAAACCATAACCCAACTCAGAGGCAGTGCATTGAACATATAAATAGAGAGATGAGCCTTTGGTGTAGGATTTTTTACATCACTTTTGTTTTTGTCTTTTGGAGGAGAGGATTTCTATTAAGGCAAGACTCCAGTTGTATAATTTGGTTTATTCTTCCCTTTTTTCTTTATATTTTACTTTACTCTTGATGTATAGTAAATTCTACTTCAATCCAAAAGAAATTCTATTCCTATTCTTCTATGATTGTAAGACTTATTTTGATTGTTTAATTATTTCTAATTTGTTTCTTTTAATTCTCTATTTTTACTGCCTATAACTACTTTGAGTGATCGATTAAAATAGCCAATTGATCAATTATTCATAGTAGTTTTGTGCTAGCTAAATTTCCATGGACAAATCTAATTATTTATGGTTGTTTAGCTATGAAGTAGCAACGAGATGTTAATAAGTTGATAAGGAAATTTAATTTTCCTAGGGAATCAAGGGTGGTTAATAGGATTGCTGCCGGGGTAATTCAATTAACAAGTCTTAGTGATTTTAGTGCTTAAAGCCATTGACAAATTAGGATGAAGTATTGGGGTTCACTTGACTTAATAATAAATGTCAATTGAGTGTTAGGCTTGAGTGACTATCCTAGGGTGAAATTGACAAGGATTAATTAGGTACTAGACTTAATTAATACCTTGACTAAGCAATCAAATTAGGATAAGGGTGTCAATGATCAATCATTGAATTGGTAACAAGTGTCCCTTGGGTTGAGTCTTTCTCTATTAAATCTTCCCTTAATTTTGATTTTGTTTTTCATGCATTAAAGGGTTTATTTTAAATTATCATTAGTAATTAGCCATCCTACCCCCTATCTTCTAGTTGAGAATGAATTAAAGATATTCACCAATCTCTATGGATATGACCCGACTCACCCTAGCAGCTAGCTTTGGGAGTTCAGCGCTATTTTTGTTAGTTTCAATAACCTTCAAGATTGTTGCAGTATAATTCAAGGTTAGGCCCAAATCACAACAGGATGCTAGTTTTTGTTTGTTTTCTATCTATTCTTTGTTTTTAAGTTCCATTTTTTAGCCAAATTAGAGAGTTTCTTATTTTTGGTTTTTTCATTCATATAACAATATTTGTTTTATGCCAAATCAGAGAGTTTTCTATTTTTAAGTTCTAAAACGTACACATATGTTAAATTTTTTATGAAGCAGACAACTATACAATAATTTTTGAAACATAGATCCAAGGAAGATGGAAGGAATGGTCAAAAAATAAACATTGCTTAAAATTAAAATCATAAGAATATTCATTTTGTGTAAGACTGAGCTAATTCCCTTCTAAATCAAAACAATAAAAGATTCTTTGTAATAGGCATAGTTTTTATTGCTTCAAAGGAATGGAATTTGTATTCTTCAAACAAGAGAATATTGAAACTCAACTTGTTATTATGCAGTTTTTTGATAGTATGAAGTTGATTACCACAATACATGGTGTTTAGGGGAAAGATAAAAGACCAAGCCCACCTATTAAAGCTGTCTATGATTTTGGTAGTCATTTTTAGGAAAATGGCTTGTTCAATTTAACTCAATCTAGGGATAATTATTTACTAACTTATATGATTTATTAAATAATAGGATTTTTAGAGTTTATTGGAGTTGAAATTAACTCTGAGCAATGCTTATGATCTAAATACTAAAACCTATATGCCCACTCACTTCTTTGTCCTTTCATATGTTAGCAATGCATAAGTAATGTTAATTTCTATGCTTAGTTTAATTTATGTTAGGTAAAAATATAATCGGTATAATTAACTAGCCTTACAATCAACTTTTCTTGTTGCTCTTTACTCCAACCCAACCTCCTCAACTATACAGAGCCAACAATAATACTAGATGTAGAAAAGTAAGAAAAAAAATTCTTGAACTTATCTCATGAAAAAAATCAATTGATTAGAGATTTTTCATATTTAGGTATCACCTAATTTGTCACTATTCAAGTACATGATTAAATTGTCCACTTAATGTAAGCAAAAACATCTCAAGATATAGTAAAATTTTTTATACTCCAAAAAGAATTCCTATTGAAAATAAATACAATTTTGAGGTTTTAGAATTTGTTGTTCTATTGAGCTTTTGCATTTTCTTCTTCTCTACAAATTCAAATAAACATATTATATTACATTTAATGAAATTATTCTGCAATAATGGACTAACTGAGAATGTGCATTTTTTACCTTTTATAAAGATAATACATCTCTTGATGAATGCAAGAAATTGCATCATATAACTTATTCAGCTCTAACTCTATACCTACCACTAATGTGCATGAAATCAATGTCACAAGTTCTATTATGTCAAACATAAATTCAATAAAGATTATTACTTTTATCAACTAAGTCACTGATTTATTGCTCATTAGACAAAATCAGTGGATTCAACAATTGCTAACTATGAATTATACATTAAGCACTTTTAGGGTTTCATACATTCTAATGTTTCTATCCAATAAGACAAATTGGAAAGAAAAGACTTGATATTATGCGGTAGTATGCTTTATAGGAAAGGCAATGGGTGGGTTTTGAGAAAAATGTAGCTTTCTAATTTGTTTGGTTGTAGATATACATGTATGTGTTAGAAAAAGAACTAGAATATATTATAAAAAAATTATTAAATTAGATAAACTTTTTTGACCTTGTAAAATTTAAATAAATTCAATGCAACATTAACTATAGAAATTTGAATCAAGAGAGTAGTAATTTTTAACTTCGAAAACCTCTCAATGTGAGAGTAAAAATCATACAACCTAATCCAATAAAATCTTTCACTAATAAATAATGAATGGGTATAGTAACGCCTTCTTAGAAATTTGAAGGAGCAACTAGAATAAAATTCTTCACCAAATTAAGTGAAATCTTAACATAATAATTCTAACTAATTACTGTGTAAAAATTAACTAACAAAGAAGAAGAAAAATCAAAATAACATATGCACTATATTATCTAAAATATCAATAACAATGTACTCAAATTTCATGCAAATATGAGTATATTTGATGATTAGTCTTCTAATAGAATGAGCAAAGACCCATGCAATCTTCCTCTTTCTTTCTTTACGCTACCATTTTTTTTTTACAAGCACACCAAAACTCATGGATTTTCCAATTCCTTTTCATGAAAGAGCATGAGGCCCTAGGCCTCTATTGATAAAGCCTAAAAAGGCTTTTCTTGATGCTATAATGACTTAAAGTCCTTATTTTATTAAACCTTTTCAGCTTTTTCTTAACCCAACTTGAAGCATTTTTTTTTGTTATTCATCATTTACAATATTGGCCCAATAACATGAAGTGGATTATGGGCCTATTAGGAGAAACCCTTTAACAAATATTCCTTTCCGACTAAGTGGGGCACATTGCCAAGCCCACTTTCTCTTTGCAAGTGATCAACTTCTTTGTAGATAAGGCTTTTGTCATCATATCTAAACCATTATCATCATTATGGATTTTCTCAAGTGTCTACTACTCTATCTCTAATGCTTCCCATAGCCAATGATACTAAGCCTCAATGTGCTTCAACCTTAAATGAAAAATTGGATTCTTGCTACGATGAATAGCATTTTGACTATCACAATGCAACATGTACTTCTCTTGCTTCAAGCCTAACTCTTGTAGAAATTTCTACATCCATAGGAGTTGTTTAGATGTTTTTGTAATAGCAATGTGTTCAGCCTCTATGGAAGACAATGCAATACATTTTTGCAACTCTGATTGTTAAGACACAACTTCCTTTGAAAAAATCATGATGTATCTAGAAGTAAACTTTCTAGAGCCAACAATCACTAGCCATGTGTACATCTATGTACCATCTAACATAGGTTTATTAGTACCAAAACATAAGCAAACTCTAGACATTCCTTAGAGATATTAGAGTATCCACTTGACCACTTGCTAATATTCTTTACTAGGATTAGAGAGAAATTTTCTCAAAACACATATTGTATTAGCAATATCCTGCCTTGTGCATACCATGGCATACATCAAACTACGAACCATAAATGCCTAAGGAACCATGCTCACATATCCTCTTTCTAATCTCACTTGAAAAGCATTGTTGAGAACTTAGCTTAAAGTGACCTACAAGTGGAGTCCTAACAAGTTTGGACTTGTTATGTTAAATCTCTTTAATAATTTCTTAATGTATCTCTCAAGAGATAACTAGAGTTGGCCATTCTTCTTGTCATGGGAAATTGTCATGCTAAGGATCTATTTTGCTTATCCCATGTCTTTTATTGAAAAAGACTTGCTCAAATCTCTTTTAAGTTGTTAATTTTATTGATACCATGACCAACAATCAACATGTTATCCATATATAATAAGAAAATAATAAAATCATCATCAGAAATTTTCTTCACAAACATACAATGATCAGAAGTAGTTTTATCATAACCACAATCCATTATGGATGAATTGAATTTCTTATACCATTACCTTGGTGCTTGCTTTAGTCTATACAAGCTCTTTTTTAGTTGCATACCAGATGCTCTTTGCATTTCAATGTGAAACCTGCTAGTTGTTCTATGTAAATTTCTTCCTCCAAGTCACCATAAAGAAATGCAGTCCTCACATCAAGCTCTTCAACCTCTAATTCACCATGAAACTCTAAGTTGTTTACCAGCCAAACAATGCATATAATTTTTTAGAGACATACTTCTCATGGGAAGAAAGTTTTGTTTTGCCAACACATCACACTCAAATGACCTAGGGCCATATGCCATAACACTACAGAATTTTCAACAATATTCACCTTTTCTTTACACAATGTTACTATTGTAAGGTAAAGAGAGCTAATCTTTTCACATTTTACTATAACTAAAGACCCCTTTATAAGCTTCCATTTAACTTTACATGGTAGCTTCCAAAACCCATATCATCAATTGCTCTAGTAGAAAGCAAACTAAGGCGGTCAGGAGTATGTCTTGCATAAAGCTTGATTTCTCAATCTAACTATACCATACTCGCTGGTAGAATAAGATGTAAAGAAATATTTATAAGGAGTAATGTGGTATAACCTTTTGAATCAACAACCCAAGTAGAGTCTTTACATTTGAGATTAAAATATTCATCATAATGAGTAGTCACAACCTCTTCATCAGATGAAACTATAGCAATATCATTATTTTCTTCTTGTCTTCACCTTTTTCTCTTGATTTATCTTTTTTTAGTTATCGATAATGCTTCTTAGTATGGCTTATTCTTCCACAATGGAAACATTTTATATCTTTTCTATTATTAGATTGTGATCTTCCTCTAAACTTTTCATGATCATTGTGATTTTTATGCTAACCTTTCTCACATGCATCACCAACAACTAGTGCATCTAAATGATTCAAAGTCCTATGTTCTTTCCTTTCTTGTTTCTTCATTCAACTTAATGTCTTTCACTCACCTTCCTAATTGGAGCAAAATTACTCAAAGACATAACTAGAGTTTCTCAACTATCAAGCAAGAAACTAAATAATATTAGTGTTTGTATCTCATCATCCAAAGTCATACTCATAGTAGTTAGTTGATTTATCACACATTGAAAATCATATGCTTAGTCACAAAACAACTCTCTTTGTATTTCATATTCACCAACTTCTAAAAGACTTTGTTTTGTGCAGTTTTAAGCTCATACAAATTGACCAACTTAGTCTACAATTCATGAGCTTCAGTCTTAATAGACACATGATTTAATACGTTATCGTTAATGTACTGCTTAATCAAACCAACAGTCTTCCAATTTATTGTATTCCAATTTTGATCAATTTTCTCAACAAGTTTAATATTTTTAACCTCAATGGGATGAAGCAAATCTTTGTAATATAATAAATCTTCCATTTTAGATTTTTAGTATGAGTAATTTGAAGAATTCAACTTAATCATCATGTCTTATAAATTTACCTCCATTTAATCACACGTAGTAAAGCAAAAACCAAGCTCAAAGAACTAGAATATATCACAATAGAAAGCATTAAAGTACCTAAATCAACTTTGTCCACCACGTGCAATTTAAATAAATCCGACACAAAATTAACTACAAAAAAAAATAAATCAGGAGATGAGTGATTTTTAATATGAAAAACTCTTCAATATGAGAGTAAAAATCATGGGACCTAGTCCAATAAAATCTTTTATTAATAAATAATTAATGCATACAATAATATCTTTCTAGAAATTTTGAAAAAACTAGAATGAAACTTTTCATTAAAATAGGTAAAATCTCAACACAATATTCCTAATCAATTACTGCATAAAAATTAGTTAGCAGAGAAGAAGGAAAAAAAATCAAAATAGCATATATACTATAATATACAAAATATGAGAAACAACATATTCAAATTTCATATAAATATAAATAAATTTGATTATCAATCTTTTGACAGGATAAGTAGATGAGTGCAACCTTCCTCCTTTCGTGGCCAATTTAGCAAGCGCATCAAAGCTCATGACTTCTCCAACTATTTTTCATTAAAGAGCACGAGGCCCTAGGCCTCAATTTATAAAAAGTCCTTTTTTTTTGTGCCATAAGAACTTAAAGTGCTTATTTTATTAATTCTTTTTTACTTTTTATAATCCGACATAAAGTTATTTATTATTATTATTTATCGTTTATGTTATTGGCCCAATAACATAAACGATATTATGAAACTATTAAAAAGAACTCACTAAAAATATGCTATGGCATTTATTTTAAAACTTTAATTGTTTAAATTAATTTGTTATAAAAGATTATTGATGGTAAAAAATGATGAAAATTCTGGAAAATAAACTGTTTTTGAGTTATATTTACTATTGAAATGCATTTAGTAACAAATATAAAAAAATAAAATTTTGAAGTGGCAGCATCTTAGAAAATTATCAACTTTGTTGAAAAACCAATGTCAATTAGAGCTTTATGCAATCATAATGGTGAGTGAAGAGGTGACTTACCATCTCTTCTGTAGATGTGAAACTCAACACCATTCATAAATGTTAATTTTTGAAAAAAAATTTACACTTACTGTGGCATTAATTTACTTAATTAAATATCTGGATTTGGGGTTCACATCACACAAAATTAAAGGATAAATTACATCACCTCTTTTGACATTTAATTTAGTTATACTCATATCATTTTATTTTTAAAAATATACATTAATTTTCCCTTTTAGATATGCTCACTTCATTTTCTCTTTATTCTAAACATATAATCACCTTCTTTACTTCAAAAAAAATAAGAAAAGTGAGTATATATTTTTAAAAATAGAAAAACATGAGTGTGATTAGGTTAAGTCTCAGAAAAAATAAGTATGATTTGTCTAAAATTAAATTAGCAACTAGCCTCAAAAGAAAAAAGAAAGTTACCAGGGCATGGTTCACGTTTTATCCCACTGGATGAACCACTTCATTAATATTTTGCCTTCAATTTCACCAATAGTTCCATTTTATCATATAAGGGATAGTGAAGTGTGGGTTTGTTAATCTCTATTCTTAGTTTAAACTTTTCTAAAATATATTGTATAGTACACCATAGTTTACATAATTATACTGGTAATGTTTTGATAATTAGAAATATTCAATTATATTTCTATGTGTAGTTTATTTTTAAAAGATTAGTCACCTATTTTTTTTAGTTTCATTTTTTTCTTATTTTCCTTATAAGTGAGCTTGAAAGTTAATTTTTTTATTGCTGCTTAATTATTTCATTTTCTCCCATGCTAGTTGCTTGCGTACTGATTTCTTAGTATGGACTGTCCAAAGAAGACATTTGAAGATTGTGTTTGTTTTGTTTCCTTCTTAAAGGTTAGTTAGTCTTCTATTGACTCTTATTATTTATGGTATCATTTATTTTCTTGTCCTTTTATTAATAAATATTGTTGTTTATACAATTTTCATTGTTTGATACATTACAAAAAAACTCTTAAAATAGCGATGGTTATATAGTGTATATGGCAGCAGTTAGAATCACTGCAGGGTAAACTAGCAGCGGTTACGAGAGCCGTTAGAAAATATGTTGTCGGGTCAACATTAGCGGTGGTTAAAAGGAAATACTAGAAACTATATTTTTTAAAAATTTACAAATTAATTTAGTGGTGGTTGTGGTGGTTCACTTAATCGCCGCAATATTTTTTATAAAAATTTTCAATATAATTTAGCGGCTGTTCAGGTAATCGCCACAATATTTTTTATAAAAATTTCTAATATAATTTAGCAGTAGATGGTTAACCGCTGTTATTTTTTAATTTTAGTTTAAATTTAGCGACAGTTGTTTAATCGCTGCTATATTTTTGTAATTTTTTTAAAAAAATTTCAAGCCATTCAATCTTTTTATTCCATTAGTTAATGATACTAATCATCCTTGTAAAATATAAATGCAAACTTATAGTGCAATAAAAATAACATTCATTTAAATATAATAAAAATGGCATTCATTCAAATAAAATATAACATTAATCGACTTTACATTCCAGTCGAAAATAATTAAAATAAAAAATATAATAAAACTTAAGGAGATTGGCTGGGATTAGTAGCATTTCTATCTTGATTGCTCCCTCTTGAAGATCTCCTTGGATGTACAGGTGAAAATTGATCTACCAAATTAACATCAACCCCATCCTGAAAAGAAAAAAAGAAAAAGAACATCTCAAACTGAAAAATTACTTACGAACACAAACATGCAAAAACAGCAATTTACTCGTGCCATAGTTTGGCAAAATTTTGGTTTGAAAACAACAATTCAATTACCCATAAACTAACACAATTATACCATAGTTTGGCATACATATGTAGAAATCAAACATCATATTGGTCCAATTATGTAGAAAAACATCAATTTAAGTATGTAGAAATTAGTCCAATCAGGCGAAAAAAAGAAAAAAAATAAAGATATAAAGATAGCTTTATGAGTATCTAGTTAAACATGAATGTGGTGAATGGGACAAATATAAAAACTTAATGCTCATTTCCAAATTGAAGGCATATTATACTAGAATGCAAGGCATCCATATACAATGTTGCCTGCATATTTATATTAACAAAATTTCATATTTGGCAGTAAATAAATATTTAGCAGAAAATAAATAACTTTTACACAGTAAACACAGTTGGAATCATAAATTTGGCTAAATTTTATGCATAATATCTATTGATCAGCAGATGGTTGACTGGACAAATGGGGTAGAATGTACCCACCCATGGACTTGATGTAGCCCATAATAGCTTCCACCTGTGCTTGTGTTTTAGCCAATTGCTCCTTATTTTAACATAACTCTAATTTAAGCCTATGAATTTCTTGGTTCACTATTTTAGAGCCTGATGAACAGATACCACCTCCTCTTTCAGAACTACTCCCACACACGTTAGTGGAACAAGCACCCATGCCTAGTCCTCAGACATGACCTGGGTGCTCCTTCCCAAACACTTGCCAAAAAGTATTGTCTAGGGAGATTATTAATAGCTGTGTTTGGTCTTCTTGGCTCGAGGCTTCTTACAATTTTTCCTAAGTAAACAATAAAACATAGGTATCAATATCAACTTATTACTATTTCAAAAGAAATAAAGTTTTTAACGAACCCTCACCCCTATGCTTCTTGCCTTATCATTCACGTACAAGCCATCATTTCTCCTATAGATAGCGTCCCATAACTCTGCTCGTCCAATAGAACCTTGTCTCTCTTTCTTTTGTCATTTAAACAAGCAAAAAAGAGTTATTTCATAAACAAATCTTAATTGTATTCACTTAAATCATATGGCTATGCTACCATTTCGTCCTTTTTCGTGCAAATGTTTTTGACCCCACAATGTGAGGAATGGTCTGTTTGCTTCTATTCCGTGCATTTTACCTGCACATTTCCTGCATGAAGAAACTTAATTGCTTATTCAGCTATCAGTACATGCATAATTAAATTCAATCATTTTTACATGTTAGAATTAAATAAACCATTATCCTTGTGTTTTTGTTTATCCTGGATGAGGACCAAACCTCTCTATTGCTCTCCTAAAATGCCTATAGGATAGTTTTGTTCAATGTTTTGCTCCAAAGTCAGGCTAGGGTCATAATGTTTATTGTACAAGGCTCTTTTGAAATCCCTCCACCGCTTTCCAATCCATTGATTAGTGAGCCATTTGGCCATTTCATCATTTTCAAATTGAAAATATAGCTGTGACAAAAAAAAGCCATTAGTATTAGAATGAAATATGAATTGTAAATGTCAAGATAGTTCTATTGCATACCATCACCAATCTGTTGAAGACATCATTTTTAATTAAGTCTGATATGTCCAATCAGGCCTCGTAGTCTATGGTGTATTTGGTCCTGGCTAGATGACCCATTGCACCTGAAAAAATGCCTTCTTCCTCTCCTATAGGCAACCAAGATCGTCCGTCCCTACTAAAACTTTCTCTCCGTCCAAGCTCCAAACTTGATTAACCCGGAGCTTCTTAACCCTGACCACACTGTCATTATCTGTTGAAAGAAGTACAAAATATTAGTGCAATGTTAATTCAAATATATAAGAAAATGATATATTATAATTACCTATTACATATTTATGTTGCCTTAAAAATTTATACCTTCAAAATCCCACTAGGTATACTACTCTATTATTTTTAATAGATAGTGTACAAAATATAACCAATAACTATGGCCTAATTATTATAAGTCAAGCAATGAACATGACATGAATTGAAAACTTAAATAGTGATAAAAACACAAGTACAATGAAACAGATTTGCATACTATAAAAGAGTCAAAAGAATGCAACTCTAGTTGTACAGAAATAAAGAAAAGTTCATGCTCTGAAAATATCAATTTCTGCACTTTCAAGTTGTTTTACTTTTACTTCAGAAATGCCCAGCATTATATAATCCTTGTAAATAAAGCTATATTTCATTTGTTTAAGGTTGTATGCTTCAGAAGTTCATAACTTGTACCCATCATATAAAGAATGAACATTCGATCCTGCAGCTAAATCAAGTAATGGAAACTTATAAGAGAGCAGAAACTAATTACTCCTATAAAAAGGCAGCTTGTTTCTCCCCCTATAAAATAGGATTCTAGAATTATTACCTACCACCTGATTGCAAAAAAATCAAAATGGCCAACCTGTCTCTCTTTCATGTCAAAGATATACTACATAATAATTAACATATCAAGTTCTGGAAAACAGAATATGCAAATTGCATAGCAAGACAATATACTCAAACAATTAGCTCTGAATTCTGACACAACTATTTAAACTCTAATCCTTAACATTTCAAATGGGTATTCCGAATGAAGACAAAGAAGATATACCAGAAACAAGCAAACAAGAAAAAATAGTGCATTATTTTTTGGAGATTGATTATCACTTACCTCACGATAGACCTTCACTTGTTTGTCAAGTTTTGACCTCCAACTGTGTAGATCCTATTGAAAAGAAGAAAAGGACTAGGTAAAATGAAGAAGGGGGATGAGCTTACAGTGGAAGAATGAAGGCAAGTAAAATGGAAGCAGAAACAAAATGGAAGCTGATCAAAAAGAGAGCAAAAGAAGGAAAAGAAGCCGAGCAAAAGTAGAGCATGGCACAAGAGCAGAGCGTAAAGTTTTGGGGGAGAAAGACAATGCCAACGTTCTTCTATGTAATAAGCTTCTACATGCCAAACGCACCATTTGGCAAATTTAAAACATAGTGGTGGTTAACGTGTAACCACTGGTATTGTTAAAAAATTTTATAACATAGCAGCGGTTAGATGTTAACCATTGCTATTGTTAAAAACTTTTAAAACATAATGGTAGTTATATGTTAACCGTCGCTATTATTAAAAATTTTTTAAACATAGCAATAGTTAAGTTAACAACCGTTATAAATGTTATTTAGAGGTAGTTAACCTAACCGCCTCTAAATAACCGCCACTAAATAACACTATTTTTTGTTGTGATAGGTAATGTTATTAGTTATAATAATGGACAAATCTTGGATTACTTTATCTTGAAACATACCTTAATATATCAAAGATTTAGAGAAATTCTTAGATTTTGCAATCAAGAACCATTACATGGAAAGGAGAATCAAGTCTTCTTATCCTAATGATAGGTTTAGAAAATGGTTAACTAGAGATGAGATATATGAACACTTGTTTCTAATACAATTTCTTCCATGCTACATTTTTTAAGTTTGGCATGGTGAGTCAAATGTCATAGATACTCCAAATAGTGGGCATCATGTCAACAAAGCATCTACATCACAATCTAGTGAGTACTTAATTCAAAACATGATAAATAATGCTTTTAGGGTCTCAAGACACCATGTGTATGAAGCTGACATATCACAAGAACTAATGGTTGGAAATCAAGTTTTAAATGAATGGCCAAGTGATCAAAGTAGAAAGTTTTCTGAGTTAGTTAGAGATAGAAATCAAAATTGTTAGGTCCCTCAAACAATAAGGAAATTAATTGAGTGGTGGGCAAAAATTAAAATGTAGAATTAAAGATGGATTTGGATCTTTCCCTTATCTCGTTAAAGACTTTTATACAATCTTTGTTTATTTCTTAACTTAATTATATTTTGATGATAAACAATGTGATTAAAGATTCAATTCAGCAAAAATTAAAGATTAATATAAACAGTAGTAAACGAAAATTCAAAATAAGAATTGAAGCACAGATTTTTAAAGTGGTTCAACTTGAATTGAAATCGCAATTCAAGTCTACTC
>JANHAO010002001.1:0-30370 GCA_026873985.1 Saraca asoca | reverse complement strand
TTATATATTTTTTATAATTTAAAATTTATACTAATGTATGAAATAGTCAAAAAAATATATTAAAATTGATTTTAAAAAAATTATACATGCAATTTTGTTATAAAGGTAATTTTGTCATTTTTATATAATTTATATCATATTCTACTATTATCTGGTCCACCTTAAATACAGGATAGCATAGCATAATCCTATCTTATAGGTAATCTGGTGCGCATCAAACACTATATAACATATGAGCTTATCAATCCCATATCATATCCTATATAACATATGAGCTTATCAATCCCATATCATATCCTATTTTTATCTAACTTTCTTATTTTATCTGTTTTTATCTTATCTTGACCACCAAACGAACCCTTAAAATTTAACCTAAATACATATAATTTTTTTTATTTAAAAAATTTATATTTATCTCTTCCATTTCGAACTTTCCATTAAATACAACCATCCAAACTGTTTGGCAAGCACTGTCATAAAAGAAATAGACTATGCCCTAAAAAAAATGGAAATTCCTTTTGTGTCGATCTCTTCCTCCATCACACACAAAAACAGAAAAAAACCCTGAACACGTTGAGCGGCATCTGGTGATTGTTGAGCGGCTTCGGTTGTCGGAAGTGGATATGTGTAAGAGAAGTGAGTGTATAATTTTTAAAATAGAGGAAAATTATTTATATTTGGGTTAAACCTCGTGTGATGCGAGTGCAAGTTACTTAAAAAAATAAATCCTGCACACCACGAGAAAGCTCTACTCAGGTTGCATCATTTTCACTGTGTGACTTTTGACAGTGTTGTGTGGTTCATCACTTCACCATGGAGACTCTGAAAGCTGCAATTCCAGAGAGCTTGAAACGAATGATTGGAGAGAGCTGTTGCGAAGATCTTCATCGCACGTGTTCTTCTATTCATCGCTTCCTTCTTCATTTCGAGCCCTTTCACCAAGTAAGCAAACCATCCGGTCTCTTGTGCAACTTATTCTTCAATTTTATGCTTCAATGTTCGAAGAAGTTCACGAATCAGTTCAAATATACTCTGGCTGTTAGATTGTGAGTGACTTAGCGGATCCAAAGAACGCTCTCTGTGGAAAGAGTAAGGACGCTGCTATGGAGTCTAAGAAGCTTGGCAATCAGTACTTCATGAGCGGAGATTATAACAAGGCCCTGGATTGCTATACTCAGGTGCTTTGCATAATTATTCTCTGAAATTGTTTGTTGTGCAACTGAAATGCGTGATGTAAAATATAAGTACAGATAAATTTGAATTTGAAATTGAAAGCGGAGATGTATCTGAATCAGCAGCTTAGACTATCAGTGGAAGCCAATTTAATAATTGATAAGGTTTCAAAGTTCAAGTAATTCTGGAGCATAAATCTAGCATTTCTTATTAGAGACGGTGAAGAATTACTGCAGTGGTGTTTACACTCCTTCCATGCTATGTAAGAGACGCTTAAGGGGAAATAAAAGATACTTTCCTCCGTTTTACTCTTTTAGCCCACTGTACTGCATTCTACTTATTTATGTTAATATAAAATAATGGAGAAGAAACGTATATCCATTTGATTAATATTGTTCAGAAAGTGTGAACGAGGAAACTGTTAAAGGAAGGTTGGGGATACACCATTTCTCTGTTACTAAGTTAGTTTGAATTTATGTATACTCATTATTTATCTAATATCTTCTATCCAAAAAGAAAATTATTTATCTAATATCTAAAACTAGTTTCATCTGGCTTTCTCCCTCGTTAAACATGAGGTACAGGCATTGCGTATGGCGCCTTTTGAAGCTGGTGACTTGGAGAAGAATATGGTCACAATGTTATATGTCAATCGAGCTACTGTATTGCATGTAAGGTCCATTTGGATGGAAGCCCAACACAAACACTTCTAGCATTTGAAATGTTCACCTTGATACTGTTGTCAATTATTTACACGTATGTTTCTTTTAGAAAATGAATCTTTCAATAGAGAGTTTACGAGACTGCAATCGAGCTCTTCAAATATGTCCAAGCTATGCAAAGGTGAAAAAAATACTTCCAAATGAATTTTAGGAATTTGTTTTGCAGTGTTTTCTGTAGTTGGCTTGTAGTATAGCTGCAAACTTAATTGTTAGTTTCTACTTGTTTATAATTTCTTATCCCTGCCTCAGGCATGGTACAGAAGAGGTATGGTGAATGCTTCCCTGGGATATTATAAAGATGCAAACTGTGACCTAAATATGGCCAAGAGTGTAGAATTGTCATTGGGTGGGAAGAAACAAATAGAAAATGAGCTGAAAAAAATTTTAGACCAATGTGAAGGGAAAATTTCAGTAGTGCAGCATAAGAAAGACAGCAGGAATACAGTGGGTAAGATGCTTTCCTTGTTAAGTTGGTGAGTCCTGCTACCAGCTAGATCAAGGCTTTGTGCAGTTCTGTTTGTTTTCATATGCATTTAGCATTCATTTGAGTGATGACTTTCTTTTTTGAATTCATCATGCATGCCTCCCTTCTTATATATTCTGCTGAGAATATGATCATTAACATAGTATATAGAAATCATATTTCTATCTGCAATGAAGGTGGTATTCTGACCCTTTTATTTTCTCTCATCATTAAATACTTAGATGTTGCAAATAATTTGTGACAGGTGAGATGCCCCACATAGAACTACAATGTGTCACCACACTCGATAAGGGAAGGGGTATGACATCTTCATGTGACATTGCACCCACTTCTTTGGTTCATATTGAAGAGCCTTATGCTATGGTGAGAAAAAAGAAACTTCTCTTATTGTAACATTATGCATTTGAAGTTATTGATTGTTTATCCTATTTAAAGCAATGCTTTGGGATCCAATGATTCCAATCTACTTTATTGATGCGCATTTACACAGAGAATTGGAGATTCTAGATGTCTGTGGAACCGCTATTAATAATTCAATTCTTTTGTGTCCATTTGCCCAGTTAGTATCAAAACAAGTAAACTCTAGACAAATGTTGTTTATAAGAAATTGATCAATGCCAGCTGTTCAATAAGTGCATGATTCTCGTTCTCATTACTTTTTAAACAAAAAACCTTTTGTTTAATTGATATATTTCTTTGTCCTTTCCCTCCTTCTCTCTCTCTCTCTCTCTCTCTCTCTCTCTATCTATATATATATATATATATATCCTAACTTGATTTTTATTTTTGTTTTCAGATAATATTAAAGCAATGTCGGGAAACTCATTGCCATTACTGCTTAAATGACTTACCTGTTGATAGAGTTCCTTGTAGATCATGTTCAGTACCACTATATTGCTCACAGCGGTGCCAGATGCAAGCAGGAGGACAAACATTCACAGTTTACCCTCATGACCATGGCATTCTTAAAAATCTACAAAGTGATCTCAGAGAGTATGTTTCAGAAATAATTCTAGCAAATGATTCAGAGCCAAAAACTGAGGATTTTCCTGAACACAGACATGAATGTCAAGGTGTAAATTGGCCTGCAGTGTTGCCATCCGATATAGTTTTGGCTGGGCGAGTACTGGCCAAATTTTTGCAGAAGAGTGCATCCAAAGATATTACAAATGTTGCAGAAAGGCTGGTACATTTGCTACTGTGATCTACATACTGCATTGAAGTTCAGCTGACTGGTTCATTTTGAGTTGCTGGATGCTTATGGCTTCTATCATTCTTGTGCAGGATTTTTCTCATTGTTATACACAAATGCCTTCTGAAAGTAAATTGGAGTTGCATATATACGCCATTGTATTGTTATATTGCCTTCCGCACTCATATGGGGTAGTGTTTCCTATAGATGGAGTCACTATGTCACAGGTAGCTTTGACACCTCCTCTCTGTCCTTCAGTGCCTATTACATTTGTTCTTACACACTGTGACTTAACTCTTTCTGCTGATGCAAGCATGTGCATGGAATGGGATTTATGGGTAGAGTATATTACAATCTCGTGGAACACTCTTTCTATACATGCCTGGCCATACATTGAAGCTAAAGAGTTACATCTTATTAACATATATTGATTTGGATTGTTTTGGGGTACAAATTGAAGGTGTCATGCACCCCAACGCGGCCCTCTGTTTTTGACAAGCTTACTTGTAACAGTTAATAATTTAAACTCCTCATAATATTACTTAGATAAATGATGTACTTAGAGCTTACCATTGGTTAGCTTGTCTTGCTACTTATTTTGAATATGTTTCCTGTTTGATGCAGATAATATTTTAAAAGGAAACAACTCTTCCATTATTTTCTCATGTTTGAATCGTTAAACTAATTATTTAAGTTTCATCTTCTGTCAAAGCAGGTTGTCCTCATTCTTTCTCAGATTAAGGTGAATTGTATGACTTTGGTTCGCATGAAATCAGTAGATGCTCATGGGCTACCTCATCAGTTTGGAGAGTCTCCATCCAGGGCAATCAGTAATGTGGAACAAGTATGTGACTTCCCATGCTTCACTTTCTCTCTTTTCTGCTGTTATATATGTTTTCTTGTGCAGTATCACTGTATCAGTTTATGGATATTATTGCAAAAAACCATATTAGTATTGTTCATTGTTATGAATCTTATGATGTTATAATTGCTTTTTGAATTTTAATTGGGACAATCAGGTCAGAGTGGGAAAAGCTATTTATAAAGCCGGAAGATTGTTCAACCATTCTTGCCAGCCAAATATTTTTGCATATTTCATTTCACGTACTCTTTTTTTACGAACAACAAAATTTGTAGGAGCTGGTTGTCATCTAGAGTTGTCTTATGGTCCACAGGTACTTCCTTATGCTCATTCAAAGCAGTCTATCATTTTGCTTGTAAATTTTTTGGGTTAAAATTGCTTTGTTTTTTGCTGATTAAAATTGTAATCATAGTAGATTAAGAATAGATTAAATTACTCTGCTGCTCGCTATAGTTTCACACAATTTCTAATTAGTTTCCTATAGTTTAAAAGTTTTGAATTGGATCCTCATACTTATTTTTCATTTCTAATTGGATATTTACTCTCATTTTATTGTTAGATTTTGTTCGCAATTGGCCCACATAGATAATGATCTATTAGCGGTTTATGGAATTAGAGACAAAAGAGTTGTCATTTTCTTCTAAAAAAGAAATGATTTCACAAAATTTCCAAATTTTGTCTCAGTTATCTGTCACTTAAATACAAATAGAAATTCTATGGAAACTTTACATCAATAATCATGAAATCATCTCGAAAAAGTGTTGTCCCATTGTGCTAATTGCTAATAAAATCTAACAGAAAAGTAATAGAAAGTATCCAATTAGAAATGAAAAATAAGTATAAGGATCCAATTCAAACCTTTAAACTATAGGGACCTAATTAGAAATTGAATGAAATTACAAAGAGCGGGAGATTAATTTAACCTTACATATACCTTTAGATTGCAGTGATGGCAAGACATGTAGGTTCAGAATCCATTTGCCTTTCAAAACTGAAAAGGAGGAAGAAAACAGGGGTTATAGTCTTCCCTGTCAAACTTTCTCTATAAGTACCTTAATTATTTTAGCATTTGATTCTGTTTTGTAGGTTGGGTTGTGGGATTGTAAAGATCGAATTAGTTTTCTGAAAGATGAGTATGCGTTTGAATGTCGATGTAGTGGTTGTTCAGAATACAATCTATCTGACGTCGTCCTCAAAGCTTTTCACTGTGTCAATCCAAATTGTTCCGGAATTGTCTTGGAAAGAAGAATAGTTGATTGTGAAAAGCAGAAAATCAAGCAATTGCCTAGTGCTGAAAAAGTAAGCCATTCTATACATACTAGTAGATACCAAATGTTGTCTATAGTATAAAATATAAATGAAGGTTAAGTTTGAATTTTGTGTGCTGTAAGTGCTGCCTTGAATTTGCATTCATGATTGAAATTTCATCCTCAGTGTTAATAGGCATAATGCATATTAGTATTTTCAGCAAAAAATAATAAGAAACATTTTATGTTCACTTCTCACTCTTGATGAGTGCCAAAGACATCAATTTAGCAATTAATTGATGGGAAAACGACCCAAGATCTAGTAGTGGGTCAGGAAATGAATAAGCCCAAAAAACTTGAGGTTTATTCTAGAAGATCTAAGGCCAATTAAGTAGGGGGGTTGAGGTAGGGTGAGGTGGCATAACAGAATGCATGCATAATAACAGAGTGTAGTGCGAGTCAGTTATGTGTAGTGGGGGTCAGTTATGGAGAGAGAAAGGGAGAGCTATATAGTGGAAGAAGGAAGGAGAGGGGAGCATTCAGTTGTTTAGTTCGTGCCGAGAGGTATTCTCTGGGTTTGGGGAAGTATTAGCTCTTATATCTTCAGTTTTCTTCTTCTGTTAATTCATTTTTTGCTAAATTCAAACATACAATCTCTGTTCCTAACAATTTGGTGCTCTTGTTGAGAGATTCCCAGATTTGTTGGGAGAAATGGACAAGTTGAGACTGATTGAGATGGAAGAAACTGCAATAGAAGAATTGCTTTCTTGGATTGTCAATGTCAACAACCTTCAGGTTTTGATTTTGAAGTGTTGCCCAAATCAAAGAACTCCCTAGACGCATTGGTATGCTGCAGAATCTTCAGTTGCTTGATATAGCAGGTTGTCCCCAGCTACGGATTTTTTTGGAAAAGTTCAGTAGTTTCAAATAACAAAGTTGCTCAAAGACACCTTTAGAGATTGATGAAAGCTCAAAAGGTTTGGAATTATGCTCAGAACCATGTCTGGATTCGATATCTCATGGCATTCATTCCACACACATGTTTCCTTTGCTAGAAAACCTTGATCTGAGTGATTGCAATCTATATCTACATATACTTATTCACTTTCCCAATCTTGTATTCTTAAACATATCCAGAAACAACATTGTAACTTTACTCGAAATTATAAATGTGCTTAGTAGCTTGCAAGAGCTTTACATTGCCAATTGTAGCCAGCTTTAAGGAATTTCTGCTATCGCACCAAATTTAGAACATATAGATGCCACTAGCTGTACTTAACTGAATTCCCAGTCATCAAGCTTATTATTGAGCCAGGTTTGTTTCTATCTCTTTGAATCTCTGTCTCTCTCTCTCTGTACTTGTGGATTCTTTTCTTTAGTTATAGCTCCTTTGTAACACGGATTTGATAAGGACTCCAGATATGAAGTTATAATACTAGGAGCAAGGACACTAGTGCAATTCAACCATCATAGTAAGGGAAGGTCCTTGTCATTCTGGGTTGGCCAAAAATTTCCTAAAATCTCTCTCTGTTTCATCTTTGTATTGGAAAACAAATTAACTAGCTTCTTCATTTTGAAATGTTGTACTTTGTTGGATGCTTTAAGACCATTAATAGATAGCTGGACTTCACAAGTGAAGATGCTAATCAATTTGTTTTCCAATCCAAAGATGAAACAGAGAGATTTTAGGGAATTTTTGGCCAATCTAGAATGACAAAGACCCTCTTTTGTTGTGATGGTTGAACTGCACTAGCGTCCTTGCTGCTAGTATTATAACTTCATATCTGAAGTTCTTATCAAATCCCTGTTATAGAGGAGCTATAACTAAAGAAAGGAATTCATAAGTACAAAGAAAGAGACAAAGATTCAGAGAGATAGAAACAAACCTGGCTCAATAATAAACTTGATGACTGGGAATTCAGCTGAGTATAGCTAGTGGCATCTATATGTTCTAAATTTGGTGGGATAGTAGAAATTCCTTGAAGCTGGCTACAATTGGCAATATAAAGCTCCTGCAAGCTACTAAGCGCATTTATAATTTTGGATAAAGTTACAATGTTGTTCCCGGATATGTCTAAGGATATAAGATTGGAAAAGCAAATAAGTATATGTAGGTATAGATTGCAGTAACTCAGATCAAGATTTTCTAGCAAAGGGGACATGTGTGTGGAATGAATGCGGTGAGATATCGAATCTAGACATGGTTCTGAGCGTAATTCCAAACTTTCTGAGCTTTCTTCAATCTCTAAAGATGTCTTTGAGCAACTTTGTTGTTTGAAACTACTGAACTTTTCCAAAAAAATCCATAGCTAGGAACAAATTGCTATATCAAGCAACTGAAGATTCTACAGCATACCAATGCGTCTAGGCAGTTCCTTAAGATTTGGGCAGCACTTTAGAATCAAAACTTGAAGTTGTTGACATTGACAATCCAAGAAGGCAATTCTTCTATTGCAGTTTCTTCCATCTCAATCAGTTTCAAATTGTCCATTTCTCCCGACAAATCTGGGAATCTCTCAACGAGAGCACCAAATTGTCAGGAACAGAGATTGTATGTCTGAATTTAGCAGAGAATGAACACTACTGATTAGCACTGCTGGTTATCCAAGTGAATGGAATACCAATTTGAAATAATCTATTAGCTGGGACTAGAAAATAAGGCTGCCGATGCATTGTCCAAGGTAGAGGAGCACAAGGAATTGCATTCTCCGAACTCTGTTGGCTGGATTTATCAAAGGTGAAAGAAGAGATTGCTGCAGATCTAGAGCTTATTCAGTTGGCAGAAAGCCTAAGGAAGGATCCAGTATCAAAACCAGAATTTACATTGAAAGGAGATCTGCTGTTTCACAAGGGCCAACTGGTATTGTCCAGAAATTCCTCACTCATCCCTACAATCATGCAGGAATTTCACTCTTCTCTTATTGGAGGACATTCTGGATTCACCAGAACTTACAAGCGTATAACTGGAAGTTTATTTTGGAAAGGGATGAGGCAAATGATTTTACGGTTTGTAAGGGAGTGCAATGTTTGTGAAAGGCACAAGTATCAAGCCATGGCCCCAGCAGGATTACTGCAGCCACTGCCTGTTCCTCAACTGATTTGGGAAGAAGACTCAATGGATTTTATTGTTGGGCTACCTAAATCTCAAGGATTTGAAGTTATCATGGTGATAGTGGATCGTTTATCAAAATATGCTCATTTTGTCCTACTTAAACATCAATTTACAGCTAAAACAGTAGCTGAGTCTTTTGTTAAGAATGTAGCTAGTTGCATGGGTTTCCTAGGGCCATTATAAGTGACCGAGACCTTATTTTCCCTAGTAACTTCTGGAAAATGTTCAGGCTCCAGGGTACAAGGCTGAAGATGAGCACTTCATATCATCCACAAACTCATGGCCAAACAGAAGTAATTAACCGCTACTTGGAGACGTCTCTCAGGTGTTTTGCTTCAAAACAGCCCAAGAGTTGGTCAGTTTGGATTCCCTGGGTAGAATTTTGGTACAATACTTCCTACCATTCCTCTACTGGCACCACTCCATTTGAAATTGTGTATGGTCACCCTCCACCAACTATTATTCACTATTTAGAAGGAGAAACTCAAGTAGAGTCAGTAGCAAGAGCCTTGGTGGATCGAGATGAGACTCTTCGACAATTGAAGCATAATCTCCTAAGGGCTCAAAACATTATGAAGCAAGGTTATGATGTTCGTAGGAGGGATGTGAAGGTAACAGTGGGGGATTGGATATATGTCAAGTTAAGGCCTCACAGGCAGCAATCTGTAGCAAGAAGAATTTATCCAAAATTAGCTGTAAGGTATTATGGTTCCTTCAAAGTGGTGGCCCATATTGGAGAGGTAGCCTGCAAGCTACAGCTGCCTGAGTCTTTTAAGATACACCCAGTATTCCATGTATCTCAGCTGAAGAAGGCTATATGCAATCATCCAGCGGAAGTAGATTTACCACCAGAACTGGAAAATGATGTCTCTGCTCTGGTGGAACCCGAAGCTATCCTGTCATCTAGACAAGCTGGGAGACAAGGGACTGTGCATACAGAATGGCTAATCCACTGGAAGAACCAACCAGCAGAACAAGCTACATGGGAGGAAGCAGCTGGAATACAAGCCCAGTTCCCTAAATTCTGCCTTGGGGACAAGGCAGATTCTACAGGTGGCAGTATTGATGGGAAAACGACCCAAGATCTAGTAGTGGGTCAGGAAATGAATAAGCCCAAAATACTAAAGGTTTATTCTAGAAGATCTAAGGCCAATTAAGCAGGGGGGTTGAGGTAGGATGAAGTGGCATAACAGAATGCATGCATAATTGCAGAGTGTAGTGGGAGTCAGTTATGTGTAGTGAGGGTCAGTTATAGAGAGAGAAAGGGAGAGCTATATAGTGGAAGAAGGGAGGAGAGGGGAGCATTCAGTTGTTTAGTTTGTGTTTGGCTTGAGCCAAAGGGCCGAGAGGTATTCTCTGGGTTTGGGGGAGCATTAGCTCTTGTATCTTTATTTTTCTTCTTCTGTTAATTCATTCTCTGCTAAATTCAGACATACAATCTCTGTTCCTAACATTAATAAATTGGATCACCAGTAAAAGCTGACTGCAATGTAACCATATTGCTACTGGGTCCATACAGATCCATCTATATTTTTGGAGCTTGCTAGCGGTTAGGCTCATTAAGTTAATAACTAGCCTATAGAGGGTGTTCTTTTTTTTTTTTTTTTTTGGTTTCAGTATCATGGTTAGTATTTTCCTGCTGCCACCACCCAAGCCTTTCCTAGTTGCTTGCGGGTTGACAGCTTGGCTGGAAATTCATAAGCTCGACAGTTGACTGGTTATGCTCCCTTAAACACCCCATTCAGGTTAACAAAGATGATGACATCTATGAAGTTTATCTTAATAGATTCGACAAACATGATGGATCCATTCAGGTTCAACCTGGTTACTGTTCAACATGCAGTTCTTACTGTGATTTGGAATCTTCACATGCTGCAGTTGATAAAGCTTGGATATCCATCCAAAGGTATAATCTGTTTAACTTGGCTCCTAATTATGGCATCTGGAAGTACATCTTTCCCTTTTCCTTTTAAATAAAGCTAGTCTTGCTTTTCATTCTGATTAGATTCAAAGTTTAAGCTCAGCTAGATTCTCTGTCTTTCAATTATGCTTGCACTTATCCTAAATTAAATCCTAGAAAGCTAGTCATTTTTCTAATATTTTGCATTCTGATACATACTGTGCATTTCCATTTTGAACATCTTCATTTACTGGACTTGGCAGATTGCAGGATGCAATAATGTCCAAAGAAATTACAGATATAACAATTTCAGATGCTTTGAAATCTCTTCGTTTGCTGAGATTAAAATTGCATCCATACAACAGGCGCATTGCGGAGGTGAGTTCTAACCTTGTATGTCAAACCTCCTTAATATTTATTAGGATGGAGATTGTGGTGGATAAATGAGCTTTTATGTTTCTCATGCAATAGTTCTTCTTTTCACTGTACATGATGTGGTGCATGCAGGCGGAGGACAACCTGGCCCAGGCCTTTTGTTTTCTGGGGGAATTAAATTTAGCCGTCAACCATTGTAAAGCATCTATCCAGGTAAAGTTTTTATTTAGTCTACTATCTTGCATATTGACTTATTTTTGTCTTTTTCTTGTTCGCTAGTATCTGTTTCTGTTTAGCTCTAGGAATTATCAGGAATTGTAACCATTGCCAATATCAGAAGTATAAATAACTGTCAATGAAATTCAAAAATCCCAGTTTCAATTTGGAAATTTTTTGAGCTAAGTAATTTTCAGTTGTCTCCAAGTCTTCAACTCAATTGTATATGGAAAATGGATAATTGCACCTATTGATTTTCCTCCGTTCGGATGTGAATGTCATCTATGTTGATCGCCAGTTTTTGAGGGAGTGCAAACTGTTTTTGCTGATTTCTTAATTTCAAATATGTTCTTCAAAACTGGGGAGCGAGTGGTGACACCTGAACAGACCTGATTTTTGTTATGGGACTCATGTTCCCTAAGTTTTCATATTCAGATTTTTTTTTTCATTTATATTTTTTATGTTTGCATTTCTTCTCTGTTTTGAATCTGAACTGACTCTAGATATCTTAATCCCAAATCTTGCAAATGACATGAAAGGAAATCAGAATGAATACCCTCCCAAAAAAGGATAACAGAATGGACTTAATTTTTGTTCTCGATTTTTTTTCCCTTATTGAGGAATTGAATGATCTTGATAAGAAATAAATAAGTTTCTCTAAATGATAAATCTAATGGGATTCGTGTGTGACAGGTTCTTGAAAAGCTATATGGTCCTGATGACATTGTCATTGCCTATGAACTTGTGAAGCTCTGTTCCATTCAGCTTTCCTTGGGTGATGCTACTGCTTTGGATAGCATAAATCGAATGGATAATATCTTCTCACATTACTATGGACTTCATTCAAACTTGGTATTCCCTTATCTTCAATATCTAAGGAGAGAAATTGAGAATTTTTCAGAAAAGAGACTTCAATCAAATGCATCTCCAACAAAGTGAGCTGTAAAATGATTACCAAGGTTGTTCTGCTGGTCCCCTCCAGAGTGCCTGCGAGTTTAGATTTCCATATTGGCTGATTCAGGTAATATATGGTCTCAACTTGCTGTTTAGTTGTGACATTCCCAGAAATGGGCTTGCGAAGTCAATTTCACTTTGGAGATTTACAGAAAGGTCCTCCAATTTACTTGTCACATCCATCTGCCAATATACTTAGTTCGTGCACAAGGACCAAAATCACTATTGTGTGAGTTTATTCCGTTATAAATTTGGCTTTGATAATGTTAATGGCAGTAATGGTGCAACCACGGTTGTTTGATTTCAGCTGTGGCGTGTGGATGCATGTTTTATCAACGCGAAGGCTGCGATTTGAAATTGCAACATCGTCCAAGTGGCTTTTCTTTATAGCTGATGACACCCCCATTTTTTTTTTTTTTTCATTTTTGGGCTAGGACACCCCGATTAAAAATAGCACAAGGGCCCGTTTTCTCATCGGTCAGTTCACTATCGGTGAGGAATAAACAACTTGGTAATCTGTCAAATATATGGTTTGAAGATCCCGGGGAATATTCGTATACTTTTTGGATAGTTTTCGGAAGAGTTTAAGGAGTTGAGAGGTTGAATATTCATTGGATTACTTATTTTAAAATTTCAAAATATATGAATGAAATAAAAAAAAAATATGAATCTCAATCTATAATAAGTTATTTATGACAGAAACATTCAATTTTAAAAAGCTTAGCACTCTTTTTTTCTTTTTGGAACAAGAGGGATGTATGATTAGTATATACAGAAGTTCTGATCTGTTTTTAATGTTGTATTGTGTCCAATGTTTTAAAATGTGGATCGTACATCGATTTGGAAAGGTTATGTTGTTTTAAAAGTTATGCTTTAAAAGTTATTGGTTCAATTAGATGAAATCATAATTAAAAAAATTAAATGTATTAAATTTAGTCATGTAAAGATAATATATGATATAATTTTTAAATTTAAGTTTATAATTTATAAGAATTCATAAATATAATAAATAGAAATTATAAAATGAAGTTAATAATTAACAAATATTATAATTGTAAGTTAATTATTTATTATATCTTTTTAAAAAGTTATTTTACAATTGAAAAATACAAAAAAATAATTTAAAAGTAAATTGTAAAAAAATGAAAAAAAAATTAAGTTAAACAATTTTTAAAAATTGATTCGGATTTATCAATTTTTATCTGTTCATTTGATTTTGACCTTGACCCCAAAAATTTAAGTAAAATAATTCTCGTCTATTTCAAAATAGGTATAGCCATATAGGTTGATTTAATTATTTTAATTAGATTGTATGTGTAGTTATAAAGAGATTGTGAATAACAATCTGGGTTTATGGTTCGACCGCCCAGTCCAGTTTTCTAATAAGTAATTATGTCATTATTCACAAATGGTAAAATTTAAGTAAAACAATTGCCGTGTATTTCAAAATAGGTATAGCCGTACAGGTTAATGTAATTTATTTTAATTAGATTGTATGCGCAGTTGCAAAGAGATTGTGAATAACAATAATGCAACTTATATTTTTCCATAAGATAGTTTATGGTCTGTATTGGTCTTTTGTTTTATTAACAATTTGTCCCAAGATGGCCTGTACATGGTCTGCCTAATCTGAAGAGAAGAATTACTGAGTTTTGGGTTATTTTGTACACCCAATTGAGTTTCAGGCTTGATTAATCTGGCTGGGGTGGGCCTATAAAATATCAGACTGATCTGACCCGACTTAAATACAAACGTATACGTATTAATATTAGCTTTATTATTTAATTTAGCACTTTGTTAATTTTAATTAAAAAAGTTATACATAATTCAACAATTGTTTATATATTATAGTACCTTTTTAAGGTATATTTTCTACACAATATATATGAATTTAAATTTAATATATTTAATTTACAGGATAAATCACTTTTACACTCATTTACTTGATTTACATTTATTTACAATATTATCACCTGTACATTAACATATTACTAAAAAATTATTAAAATTATTATTAATAAAAATTCTTAGTTGTGACATCTTTTTCACTGATAATGCAAAAAACACTTTACAATAACAATAAATCAAATGTAAACTTATTATCATTAGACTGAATTATAATTTTCATTCCTATAATGTGTATATTGATTTATTCATTCTTAGATACAATATTTTAATATCTAACTTATAATTCATTCTTAGATACAATATTTTCTTTTAATATCTAACATACAAGTTAAGCTAAATCAAATACAAGTTAATAATATTAAATTAAAAACGAAAAAGGTTATAATTGAGAGTTTCAAGGGAGTTCCAATTTACACGTTTGAAAGACAACTAATATTTTATTTAAGGAAAATCAAATATAACCAATTCATATAAGGAATTAAGCCTTACCATTAATAGATTAATTTTAATTTAAAATTAAAAAAATCCAGCTACCATGTGAGAACTTGAGCTTTAGTCAAACAAAATTGAAACAGGCTGGGCCAAACTTTTTGACCATTTTTGGGCTGGACCTCAATCAGGCCAACTCATCATCTATTTCACAAAAAGTCTGGCCCAAAAACACGCTAACCCAGCACACGAACACTGGATAGACCCAACCAGCAAACTAGTAATAAGTAGTGACATTAACTGAACTGAACAGTTTTATCTAAAGAAAGTTCAAATTGAGTAATCTGTCTAGCCAAAATTACATGTGAAAACGTATAGCTCAGAATGTAAGCATTATACCATGGAAATGGAAAATGATTCAAACATGTCACAAGAAATATGAGAAAATGAGATCAAGGAAGCTTTAAAACATTTAAAGACGAGCATTCTAATTATCTACAATGATCAATATTATAAACCAACCTCGTGACAAAAAGCAGGAGACAACAATGAATTCAACAAGAAAAAACAATCCTAGATATATGGCCCACGCATATGATTTCTAGTTTTAATCAAAATGCGTGACTAATGCTACAACACAATTTACAACATTAAACACATTGGCATAAGCACTAGAAACGGATACTTGTGCATGTGTTTCAATACCTGTGGCAAGTGTAGTAGGTAAAATTTTAAGGCTAAACCTGGCCTGTACATCTCCTGTGATAACAGCAGAGTTTCTGATCTTTTATCTTTATAGTGAACCATATCGCAGCATTAATGAAACTTGGCCTCGGAGGGTTTGCTTCCCCTAAAAGCTGAAAGAGAAAAGAATGACCTTGATGCTGGAACATGAACATGGAGAGGAAAAAAGAGAAATGGATTAATAAGCTAGTGAGAGAAGTTTGAAAACATGTAGTTTCATGGCATATGGGAGGACTAATATTTTTTTTTTTTTCAAGACTTTAATCGTTCACGGAGTGTGAGGACTGACCTTTTGTAGTAGAACTAGCAACTGAATCACGGCCTTCTTGCATCTTGTGAGAACCCTTGCCATCAAGTTTGCTTAAATTTGATTCACCTGCATCGTGGATATCTATAAGCCATAAGACTAACTCAAAATAGGATGACACTTCAATCTGAAATGCATTGTACTAGCTTTCGATGAGTCAAGAGCAACATCAAGACAGCATGAAGAAACAAGCACCCAATTCCTTTTTAACATCTAGTTATTATTAAGTTCTGAGTACCTAGTAACCAAGGACTTTACACTGGATTTTTCATTTAGTTGACAAAGATATGGCCTGCATTACTAATTCAAAAGACTGGCTATAATTCTAGGAAAGTATCTCAAGCTTAAGTTTTAAGAGATATATATTTTGATCATGTAAAAGAAAAACATTTGATCAAGGAGACAACACTACAGATACTGAAATTTATAGTTACTTCCATGAGAAAGAGGAATAACCTAACCAGAGTAATAATGGAAGAGTAAAGCAAAGGAAAGTATGCTAGATTAGTTTATGAGTACCTAAATTTCTTTCATAGCCTTCATATAGATAACTCTTTGGCTGCCCATAGCTTTTAGCATTAAGGGCAGCCTTCCTCAGTAGATTGTCAGCATTTCTTCTAGTAGGAATTTTGGACTCCTCAGTATCCTCCTCTCCTTCAGAAAAGACAGAAGGGCTAGACCAACCACTGGAATTTGTATCCCCCTTGCTCTTCCGAGCAAATTTCAAGAGCCTTTTCAATCCTTTGGGTGCATCTTTTTGGTATATCATGGCAGGGGGATGCTCAGCATTTCCCCATTCACTAGTTTCAGGTTCACTACTTTCTTCTTGCAGCATCTGGGACAGAGAATGGCGAACACGAGGACTGGCAGATCCAGCTGGAGCAATATCAGCTAGAGATGCAGGTTGATATGTAATATCATCGCAGAGCTTGGGCAGTTCCAGATGCTCTTCCTCTTCTATTTCTACCCAGGCAGTAGGTGAGATGGTTGATTCTTCTTCAGTCTTCATTATCAATAGAGACTCTTCTGTATTTGTGAAGATATCACCAACTGCAACAGGTGCTTGGTCTAATGTTTCTGTCTCACCATTTTGCAAGTGGCTATTTATCACAGATTCTGGTTCTGCAGGAGCATTCTCATGACTAGGTGTTACAATATCCCTGTCAGAATGCTGACTAGCCAAGTCAGAAGCATTGACAACCAACCCACTTTCTTGATCTTCAATCAGATTTCCACTTTTTCCAAGAGATTCCTCCAACTGAGGAGAAACCTTTTTCTTGTTAAGATTACCAACACCACGGCCATTCCCAGAACCCTTACGTAGAAAAGGCTTTGATTCTAGTGGCACTACACTGCTTTTCTTAGTCCCCTTATTATATAAGCTAATTTTTGAAGGAGCTGAGGTTTCTCCAGAAGCTGTTGTCACTTTTGTTTTCATTGCCTTGCTCTTATTTGTGACCAATGGCTGCTTCTTATCATTTTTTAAGCTCCTGCCATTATCAACTGGGTTTCGCTGCTGAGATTTTTCCTTTTGAGGGCTTGGGTGAGGAAGAGATGCAGTTGGCTGTGGCTTCCGACGCGTTGGGGTGGTATTAGTTGATGAAATTCCACCCCGAATTTTAGCTGGGGATATCCCAGCACTTGGTGAAGGTGTTGATGACCATGACTTACGGGTAGCAGGCATTGGTGATGTTTTAGATGGCAACTTCTTTGTAACTGATGGTTTGGAGGTTTCCTTTGTGGTATTCGCAGGTTGAGTAGAATTTCTAGTAGATTTTTGGGGTTTTCGTGTAGGAACTTTTTTACTTGAATTCACATTTTTGGATGTCATTTCAGCTTTCCTCTTCTCAAGTATTTGCTGCATCGCACGGAATTGTGCTTCTTTTTCCATTCGTTTTCCAGCATTCTCGACCCGGAGTTTTGCATCTCTTTTCTCCTTGTAATGGTCATATGAGCCTCCTCTTTGTTCATGAGGAAGATTCTGGCTTCTGCTAGGCTGAGACTTTCCATACTTCACAGGTTTACTTTCCATCATTTTCATAAGAATCTGGTTGAACTCTGCTTGTTTCTGTTGATTCCATTTGGCTGAGGCTGCCAACTTTTTGACAACCTCCTCTCCAAGGTTTGAACTGGCTTCTCCTTGGTTATCTGCTGTAAAAGAATCTTTACTTTCCTGTCTTTCTGGTTTTACATCACTTTCAGAAATCTCCTTGTTAATTTGACTTTCTGAAATAAATTCAGTCCCCACTTCTAATTCTGAACTCTTTGAGATCTCACCATCTGCCACATCATTAGTAGTCAAAGGAACAGGATCTTCAGGAACAATTTCTGGCTGGCTCTGGACAGAGGTTTCTCCCATACCTGCGCTCCATCTTCTCAATACAGATTTATTTGTACTGATAGAATTATTAGTTAATGACCTCCTTTTTTGAATATCTGCAATTTTCTCTTGGTCCCTCTGTTTGCTCTCAAAAAGACTGATGGCATCTTGCACAGTAATCCTCCTCACATCAATCTCCGGCTTCTTATAAGGGCTTTCGGCTACTTCCTCTTCACAACCATTTGCAGAATTATCTCTGTAAGAGGTTGGCTTCTCTCTAGCAGGAAAGAGGTTAAGACTCTTGATGGTTAATGCAGCAGCTCTGCGGGGTCCAGCTCTTCCTATTTGTACCCTCCTCATTGGGGATGCCGACCTTCTAGGTGATGCAGATCTTATGAGAGTTCGACTTCTTTCAGTAGATCTCTCACCCTCGTCACTTGAATAAGAAGATTCCTCACTTTCTGATGAGCTCTGTCTCTCAACTTGAGCAACTTTAGCTGGAGAAACACCATACTTAACTGGTGTGACCAAATGTACTGGCTTGGAGATCTGACAATTTTTTATAGCCATATTTCCATCATCATTCATCATATCACATGTTTCATTGTCAGGAAGATCAGTAGCCTGGCTCTTTTCATTCACTTCTATAAACTTGCACAAAGAACGCCTGTAAACAATAATAACACAGGTTAAGGAAAAACGGTTGTTAGCAACTTCGCTTTGTTTCTAGCATAAGGACAGAAAATATATAAGGGCAATATGTTACAGTGGATATCAGGCATAAGAGACGTGAAGAGAAGGGGAGAGAGAGAGAGAGAGAGAGAGAGAGAAAGAGTTCAGAACTGAATTATTACTCCAAAGATGCTTAACACAACCATTAATTCTCCTTTAATATAGTAGTCATTCAGTTAGTTAAATCCTAACTGTATTGCAGCTGTATGATCAACTACTAACTGAACTAACAAAGCAACTAAGTAAAACTACACTGTTAAACTACGAAAACACCTACAAATTTTGAGGGAAAAAAATATAAGCCTGTTTTTAAACTTACGCTAGATTAGTAGCTCCAAAGTATTGAGAAAAATTGGCCAAATAAGCCACATCTTTAGGGGAGCAGGAGGCACTGAAAACCTTGCTAAAATTTGCTGCTAAATCCTTACTTAATGCTGTAAGCCGCAGATCCATAGCTCGTATGAGTTCATTCCTAGCAGCATATTTTCACAAGCTTAATAGTGGACCATCCAATATATATCAGCTGAATGAAATGTAATAGTCACAAGAACATACTTTGAAGAGTCGGAGGGCAGGATTTTAACTTCAGGTTGATCCTGACAGTCCTGAATGCAGAATACAGCCACCAATAAGAAACTAAAGACATCCAGTATTTATTTTTTAGAAGACACATGGTATGGTTTTGATGGAAGAAGAATTTTTAACAAAACAAAAAGGAGAACATAGTAAGAGGATAAGAAATTCTCACAGAACAACTAAGACAACAAAACATGAAAACACAAGAAGAAATTTTTCATTTTGATAAAAGAATAAAAGAGGACAGATATTAGCTCAACATAGCTCCTCAATTACTTAGAAAATCCATAAGAGAAGTTGTCCTAAAACATTGAATAAACAGAATATTATCACCTTTCCATATAAAGAAAGATGGAACCTTTTTGATTCCTCCAACTGAGACATCTCATCCACAATAGAATTGATGGCATTTAACCAATCAGGGAAACCAACAATTTGAAGGAATCTAAAGGCCAAAAAAATAAAAGAAAAAAAACATCAGAGATGTAGCAAGTATTGTCAAAACCATAAAATTAAATGCAAAGAACAATAATGAACAGAAAAGCTCTAGGGTAAGAACCTTTTAACGGTAGATTTTGAAAACCATTCAACACCATGCAGATTTTCGGGTAATCTAAGGTCAAAGTTTGAATCAAATCCTTTAGCATACAAGCCATTTATTTCAGGTATATGTGGCAACAAGTGTTCCAAAAGCCCAGCTTCCACTTTCTCTGACTGTCTTTCCCTACAAACAAATGCCTCGTACCTAGGCCACCACCAAAAAATTCCAAAACATATAAAGGGCCAAAATAAATCCATGAAATGTGTAACAATTCAAATGATTGAAATATATTCAGGCTAAAGCTACTCAATGATTAAAATAAATAAATAAAATAATAATTTACTGCAAGAAGCACCCAATAACAACAGAAACCTAATGTTGTTGCTCAGAGAACACTTTGACATTTATACCACTAACACATGTCAAACTATTATCTTCATTGATCAGATTTCATATCTAATGGTATCATAGATTATGATGGTGTAAAGTTAATTTTATGAATTATGAAAATTGGAGAGCAATTTCCCATGCCCTTGTGAACAAATCAAAGAAGCCTCTCTAGGTAGTAAGCTTAGTCAGCTGAATTATTATTACAATAAGTTGCTGCACAGTTTCTGTAGACTGATGAGATAGTACCCCATCCAGGTTATTTATCACTTCGGTAAGAGACATTACCCCCATTCTGATCATGGGGTTTGAACTAGAGGTGGAATTGGAATTGGATCACTCAGCCTTGTTAATTTTTCTAGTTGAGCTTCTATAATTCAAATTTCAGCATTGTCTAGGCTTACTATGAAAAAAAAAAAAAAATGGAATTCTGAGATGCTCTCTTTATTGGAACTAGATCGATTATCATTGAGTCCTTTTGTTTTTCTTCTTCAACAATAAAAATTAACAATGACAGAAATGGATACATAGTGCAATCCTAGTTCATGAAGTCCATAGTGTTTTTCCAAGTTTTTTAGCTTCATTCTAGTCACTTTATAGGATTATTACTTAAAAAGGCAACATTTAAGATGACTTCATATGAAAAGGTTTGTAACAGTATTGAACCCCAAGGCCAGTTTTAAATCCAAATAGTATCAGAGCAAACCTGTTTTTGTTCGGGAAAACCTGAATTGCAGCATAATCCAAGGGTGCATCAGCATCTATTCCAACGTCCATTTCAGCAAGCTTAGCTCAAAAACCACGAACTATGACCTGAAAGGGAAAGATGGAGCTATTTGTTAGAAATCAGTCTAAATTGGCATAGCATGGTAGCAACTGTCATTAGGAGGAATGAAATACTTTTATTGTTATGAAATTCAGAATTATAAGCTGCAAGTCACGACGTGGATAGAGAATGAGAACTATGCAACCACTAGAATGCGACAAACATATAAAATTTAACCTTAATTGAGCAGCTGTAAACAAGGAAATATAAACTTAGCTTTGTAAATATTTCACAATAACCTCCACAGGAACCTTGGTAGGATTGAATTATATCGCTTAAAAAAAAAACAAAAATAAAAGGCACCAGAAATACTCATTTTGATAGTAAGATGGAAAAGCTCGAAAGAAAAAAATAAATAAATAAAAAACTTCAAGAGACTTTAGATATCATTGATTTGGTGCTGGTTATAATTAGATACCGATATCCAGATCGAAATATGCTTGCGATAAGACAGATCTAATACGGCACTTAGAATCTCTAAACTTTATAAAGAAATTTACAAAAATCATAATATCACAAAACATGATTCGCTCCAGTGCAGCAAGTAAGCAAGGAAGCAAATCTATCGCCCAAATTTCCAGTGTTCAATGTTCTACTGGAGATTACTCAGCTTTTACAAATTGGAGCTGAAACAAAAACTAGGAATGGAGGAAATGCAGAATGCCATAGAGAATCAAGAAGGAATCGAAGAAAATGCGATGAAATCTGCGACACCGAAGTGGATGAGGCAGTGGGCTAAGATCATAGAACGAAGAGAATAAACAAAGCAGAAAACTAAGCATTCACCTTTTGAGCAGAGATCTGAAAAGGTTTTGTGAAAGCTGAGATCTCCAGAATGCAGATTGCAGAGTATAGAACCTCAGCTCTAATTTGTGTACTGTGTGAGTTCACTTCTGTCCGGTGAATGAAGAGCGACAAGTGAAGAGTTCTCTGTGGTGAGCTAATGCAGCAACGAGAAAAATAGTGGAGCGGTGATGAGCACGAACACACTTGATAAAATAGGACAACGCCTTTCCGCTCGCGTGACGGGCACGCTCGACGACTCCCCAACTGTCCTGTCGGTTTCTTTTTTATTTTTTTAAAAAGAAAATTCTTTGTACTTTCCTTTTTTATTATTTTGTGTGAATATTTGCTTTGAATTTTAAGTGGCTTTCAGCTTAAAAAAGAGTGGAGTTTAAGTTTTTGCTTTTTCTTCTAGCTTATCAATGCGCGCGTCTTTTATTTTCTCACTAATATTTGATGGAGCGTTTGAATTTTGAAACAAATCGACAATTCGGTCTACTTTCCGTTTATGTGTATTTGGGCTATTGGGCAACTAATATTATGCTCTATAATGTTGTATTTAATGGGACAAAGTTGGGTTAAGTAAACGACAATTCTCACCGCAACCAATTCAATAACACGCGTGCGTTTTGAGCTTCTACACTTCCACGGTCAAACTTGCATCCACGAGGATTATAATCTGTGCCTCGTGTGTAAATTACGTTAATAAATTACGTGTGTGCATGCAAACATATCAAACTTGTGTCTAAGCCAAACCACGCATTTTACAAAAGCACAAAATGAGGTTCCAATATTTTTGTGGAACCCACCTCACCGGTACATAATATCAAATTGCTAGATCAAGATTAGTTAAAGGAATGGAAGGTATGACCAAATTTTCATAGTCCCATAAGTTTTCGAAAGAGTGAATTGTAATCTAGTAGAAAAAATTACTTATTTTCTTCACAATATTTTAGTCAAACTAAATTAAATTTTATTACTTCAACAATAAATACATTAAATACACAAATTCAAATATATATTCTTTATTTTCTGAGTTAAATATACTTTATCAAATCAAGTGTTTAAATCTTTATAAATTTCATTTTTTTCCTCAATAGAAAGTGTCTAAAATTAAAATAAGAGAAATTAGTAAGACAGGATGCTAGTAGCACCTTGGGCATGGCTTAGATTTAAAGTATTTGCATGAAGGATTTGAATTGGATTAAATTCCGTAACTCTACAGCTTTGGTATGTGCAAACCAATAACCTATGCACCTTTGACATCATGTGCAAAACCAATAGACTATGCACCTTTGACATCTTATTCAAGAAACCTCCAATTCTTTTCAAATATTCTTTTCCAGTACGAAATTACTACATGATTGATGATCGAGGAGGATTCGATGCCATCCCACTGCTTAGTGAAAGCAGAAGCGTGTATGTCAGCTTTTGCCCCAAGACAGTGGAGATGGCACAAAAGATGCCATAGGAAAAAGTTGGGATAGAAGGTTGACAAATCGTAAAGCTACCACTCTACTGATTGCTTTTGTGCTTTTACCGCACATACTTGACCTTGCGGCCCTCACAATCCATGCGATGTCCAACAGAATGCACCACATGTCACCACATGCAGAGAAGGAAAGCAATAGCCACTCCTACAACCTAACTACAACCCACAACCACTGTTCACAGCCATTTTTGTGCTGAGAAGGAAGGCAATTGCCACTCCTACAATCTACACACACTGTTAACAACAATTTTAGTGCTTTCTAAAACTGCTCACAAAACACAATGTAAGCCCAATTGAATCCAATTGTTTTAAAGCTTGTAAACCTAATATGACTCATTGTATTATTTGTGCAATTATAAAAGGATTCTGAATAATGATAGTTAGAGCATCACTACTCGTAAAGGAAAAGGAAGGATCCAGAATGAAAGACTTCGCAGTATTCACATATTCCACCAAATCGAAGAAGCTTTCTATATGCAAATTAGATTACAGGAGCAGCAACATGTGGTATGAGTTACCAGCACAGAATATCACTTAGCAGTACTGGCATGTCCTCAAAGTAAATTGCCTGAGACTCAGAAAAATAAAATAAAAATGAATGATACAGATTACAGAACGCTAGATGGTTACAGCTCCAGAGAGTTCTCACAGCATGATAGACAACTAAACATGGGAAAAAGCAACAAAGAAAATAATAGGTGATAATAAATTCAAGAACACATCAGTTAGACCATACGTGAACCAGGCCATGCCTATTGCCTGTATAGATCTCATTCCGCTCTTCATCATAGAAAAGTGCAGTGATATCTTCCAGCGCTTCTGCAACTGTGCTCCTAATTCTGGAGACATGCTTACGCTTCCTTGACTTGGAACCAGTACCTGAACAATTGTCACTGCAACTGCATTCATTCTCCAAGGGCAAGCTATTACTTGCTCTTATTTTGGCAAGACACTTCCCAGTTAAAATGTTGCTGACATTGATTGACCCCGCTGCATTAGAGATGCAGAGCCCGTTAATAATGCAGCTTTGAATATAGATGCTGCTTACTTACCAAAATATGGACTAACCCAAAACTTCCATCAAACTGCAATTCATTTCTCATTATTATGGTTTTCTGAGCTGTTTTTCCATTTTACCAAAGTTGGAATGAGAAACATTAAGCTGGATCAGATTTCCAATCCAAACTGATAAGTTAGTAAGTTATACCTTTTAAGCTGTTTGTCTGACAATAACTTCCATCTAAATTGAGGGCATTACCAATGGAGGGGGGATTGAAAGAAAAAGAAGATAGCCATAGAGGAAAAAAAAAAAAAAAGGGTACCATTTCCTTCAGATAATGGATCATCAGAGTCAGCCTTGCAGTACGATATAATGAGATCCTGGTCACTGGTTATATATATATTATTTGTATTGCAGTCAGGATGCCATAAAAGGTGATCCTCAAAAGAGGTTACAAGCTCTCCACGGAAGTTCCAAACAGCCACAGTGCGATTCCGAAAAGTCAGGAATAATTGGTTCTCATAGAGAAATATAAATGCAGAGGGTGTCATAAATTCACTTCTGCTAACTTCTGTTAACTCAAAAGTTCGCACCTAGGATGAATAAAAGTCAGATATGAGTGTAGAATTGTAGATCAATATGACTCATATACAGAAGAAAGATACTCACATCAAGAATTTGGAGATTTTCATTTTCTTGCTTGACAAGAAGCTTTTCATTAAACTGTTCAATGAAATCCACCTTCTTATTCCGATGAAGGAGGTGATTAAATGACTTCAGAACAGTACCGTCTTCTATTGACAGAATTTTGAGAGGTACATGGCTACTTGCTTTAGCAAAAATCAGCAACATGATCCCAGGACTGATAAAAGGAAATTATAAAACATGAGCAAAGTAAGTGCAAATACAGTAAAACTACCCAAAAGAAAAATAGAAAGAAAAATTGATGTTATAAAGAGCATAGAAGATGATGAGATATGTATTTAAAATTTTCTGCAAGACTGCAGACCACCCTTATGTGTCCAAGTGCAAGAACAATTCACAAGCATGTAAAAAATTAATACCTGATCTTAATCTCTTGGACATCTTTATCAGAAATGGAATATAGCATCGTATAATTTTTCAGGTCAAAAACCTTGTATATGCTACAAAGGAAATTTTGCAATAGCAGTATCAGAAAAGCCCTTATATATAATCATATCCAAGCAAAAAAAAGTACCAATGTGATATAATATTTACCTATCCTGAGCAGAGTACGTGAGTACCTTCCCATTTACATCATCAAACTCTACAAAACCTGGCCACTTCAGAGATTCAGATTCAAAAAGAGCAAAGCCAGCATCTGGTTTACCTCTCCTTATGTATCTAGACAACAATGAAACATCAGAATGTAAACCAAAAAATAACTGAAACGCAACTATTGCTGTTCAGGTATTAGAGAGCTATACATACTCAATCCTTGTGCTTCTGCATTTCAAAGAGCTGTAACTGTCTGAAGCATAGACAGAAACGGTGATAAGTGAATCATTATTCTTATTATAAAACAGACTTCTTATGACTTCATCAGGACTGACATTCAAGAAGCATATCCGTTGATTGGTCTCTGCATCCAACAATTTATGAACATAATTGTTATCATTATTCTTACTTTCAGTTGTAAATAGAATCAAACAGCATGTTCAGCTATAATATAAAAAGGCATAAAAATACCAGTTACAACCTCGGCTAAATGCTGCACAAACACCGGATTGTGCAAGAGCAAAAACAATATCCCGTGCCGCTACAATCTCAATAATCTTTGACCTCTTTCTCAGAAATGGAAGTACCACAGAAGAAGGACCTTTAGGATCATGTGTATCATATTCCTCCTATAAGTAGATCCATCAGAGATTCTCTAACGAGTAGGGCCAAAAAGGGCATGTTTATAGTAGAGTAAACACCTCATCACTTAAACGGGAAGACAGACGATCTTCAACAAAGTATGATAAGAACATTCCACAAACAGAATCACACTCATTAACTTTACATTCATTAGGAAATCAAATTTCATTAAACCTGCCAGTCCAATTTTAGAAGAAAGCATAATTTCGATAATTTCAAAATAGTACCATTAGACGACACAAGGCATGATCAAAACAAACAATAAAAATATAAAAACAACCAGCTGCAAGGCTTCAGAATTATGATAGAATATGCGACTACAACACCAATTTGATGTGCTTCATAACCAGCAATTTACAAATTTCATCTGGCACTAAACAAATCTCTGGGAAAAAAGGAAAAAAAAATAGACTTCCAGACAACAAAAACATGAGCAGCACATAATGAAATTGAAAGTAAACCAAGCACAAGGGCTTTCAAAGGAATCCGTAGCTACGAAACATACGCAAATAACAAATGAACAAAACGCCAAAAGTAGTTAGCGATAACCCAAATAAAAAAAAAATTTAAAAATTTAGCTCAGGAGTAGGCAGAACATTACTTAATTGCAAATAGGTAAGTTTTCTATATCGAACCTGCAAGCGGATATTGCGAAATCGTTCCTGAGCATCGCTCATACTGAAAGCACGATCACGCTTTGAGCTGATTTCACGTCTCTGAAGCTTCTTCACGCTGTTGACAAATCCATCAATTCCCCCACTTCGACGCGGCCTCTTCTTCGCAACTACTCTCCTACCACAACAAGGTCTCGGACTCACCGTTATCCTCCTTCCACCTTCCATACCAGCCCCTTCTTCAAAACAACTAGCTGCGAACTTCTAACCCAAATTCACATCACCGTCAATTAGACAAGTACTGCAACTTCTCGGAGGAGAACCAGTTCTTCTACTGCATCTGCTACTCTGATACAGTTCAATTATCAAAAAATTGAGCTAACAACATCGCTAGCAGAAAACCCTAATTACTTCGTTCACTAAATCAGGAGAAGGTTTAGAAAATTTCAGGGAAGAATCTGAAATCTAGGATTCTCTCTCCTTGTGGAAGTGAGAGTGAGCGATAAGGTGAAGAACTGAAATTGAGTCCAAGGAAAAAAGGCAGTAATACTGGTGTAGGAGAGTTTCAATGGGCGACTTGATCTAGTTTCAAAATCGGTATTCGAAATCTGACGCTTACCTGGAAAGGATTTGGATTTTTTCCCTTTTCATTTTTTTACGTGCGAAGACACATGGATACAAAAAATTTTTGGACATCATTGAATTTGGATATTCTTTTTTCTTTCTTTTGTCATTTCGTGCAATTGGACTTAGAATTTTTTTTAGCTTAAAATACACAAAATTCTGTTATATTTTAACTTGTCTGCATATAATTCTCTAAAAAAGATACATGTAACTTCTGTATACTTTTAAATTTCGTATATTTTATCCATTTTTATCTACTTTATATATATATATATATATCTAATGTACTATGAGTATTATATAATCATTACAAATCATAATTATATTTGAAAAATATAAAAAAAACTAAATCTAATATTTAGAAAAAGAAAATAAAAATTTAAATCTTAAAAAAAAAGTAAATTTATTTTTTTGAAAAGAAAAATGATATTTCTTAGTATTTTAATGTGGCCTAAAATTTTAATATAAGATTCAATGATTAGATTAAAATTGAAAATAATGAAATATTCTTTAGTTTTTGAAAAAAAAATGAAAATTTTTTTTAGTCATATAATAATCATGTGAGTTTTTTTATTAAGTTTATGTAAAAAAAAAAAGTATAAATATAGATAAAATATATCTATATTAAAGTAGAAGGGATAGGATGTACCATTTTAAAGATTAAAGGGTTATATATGCATTACTTAAAGCATAAAAGATTTAATATATTTTAATCTTTTTTTATGTGTAATGAAACTCAAATTTTGTATTTATTTCTTTCTTGATAGGAAAATAACAAAGAAAAAATAAATGATCCAAGTAATATTTATTATATATAAATAAAGTATTTTGGATCCCATTGTAAATAAAGATTTAATATTTATCTTCCTTTAACATAACAGAAATATAATAACAAATAAGAAAAAGAGAGGATCTAAATTTATTTTAAATCTCACTATATATAAGATTATATATTTATCTTCTTGACAAATAAAAAAAAATCCAAAACCTCCTTAGAAAGGATTTGAAACCTCTCTTTTACTTTTGGTTATTTCCCCTTTTTTTTTCATGCTCAACTGAGAAGGTGACAAGGATATTTCATCTGAAATATACATCTAAATTTTTGAGCTTTTTTTTTTTGTGATTAGAAAAATTAATTCATAAACCACACAACTAAGCCATTACCTTAATCATTTTATTTAGGAAATCTAATATAATAAGTCATGTAATTATGATGTGACAAATTAACCTTCTAAGATGCATCTTCATTTAAAAAAAAAAATGCACAAGATAAATTAGTGTTGATAGTCATATTTAGATATATTCATAAGTAATGGACTTCAAGACTCAAAAGACATTGCGTCGGAATTTCTCCAACGGTAATCTGGCCTTTTGATTCATTGGTACACTCCGCGCTTACATGTCTTTGGAAGCTGTAAGCATGTGTTTGATTCTCACCGTATTTTCTCCCCTCTCTCCCATACCCCCAAATTGCTAGAAAATAAAAAAAAAAGGAAAGAAAATGAGAAAAAAAGAAAATAAAAAGAAAGAAAATGAAAAGAAAAGAAAAGAAAATTGAGTTTTATTGACTAGTTGGATAGAAAATAAGAGAAAAAAAAAGAAAGAAGAAAAATATAATGGATTAAAACAAAATTTTATGAAGTTTTATTATGGTCGTATTATAAATTTCTTTTTCTTTTAGTGAACTATATTGAGTGTACTGAAAATTTATATTAAAATTAAATTATAATTTTTTTCATTTTATTTTCTTTATCTTCAACTACCCCTTTCTTCTTGTCTGCTCTATTCTCAAATCTCTTGTGCAAATATTATAATGAATATATAGATATATATAGAACTAATAAAAGGAAATAGTAAGCACAAATTCAGCAAGTAGAGGAAGTAACGATTAGAATAAAAAAGCTGTAAGCAAAGAAGCAAATTGAGGAAGCAACATAGATCTAGTAAGTAGAAGAAGTAGATCGGCAAACAAAGAAGTAAATTGAGACGTTTTCTACTTATTTTCTACTCATATGTGGGCGGAAATTTTTTAGCATAAGGCCCAAATTTTTTTTTTCTACCTATTTTCTTTTTCTCTCCTTTTTTTCCTTCCTCTATCAATTAGAGACCTTCTCCATATTTCATCCAAAATTTCTTTCAAAATTTTCTTTCCCCTTTTTTTTTCTACACTCCCAATAAGAGGACTGAGGATACTATTCCTCCCCAGTAAACTCAATGACCTCCGTGTAAACCAAAAAAAAAAAAAAAGAATTTTAGTATTTAGAAATAATAAATTTCAATAATACAGAAATACTTTATAATGTTAGCCAATGAAATGATAAGTAAATAACTTGTTCTATTAGATTCAAGGAAAAAAAGTTACAAGAAAGGAGTTAAATGTACGGATAATAAAGTTTGAACAGATTATTTATATTAAAAAAGTTATACATATATTATTAATAATAAAAAATTATTCAATGTAATTTATCTGATAAATATATAAAGATATAAAAATAATAAATATATGAATGAGTTTAAATCTCAAATAAAATTATCTTTATGAAATATATAAAATAAAATTTGTTCATAATAATTTATTTTATATTCCAATTTCGTTATTAACAATTTATAATGGGTAGGTATCACTTTGAAATCTGAAAAAAAGTTGACGCTATATTCTTATTAAAAAATAAGATAATTTATCATATTTTTAAATTTCTAATTTGAAAAAAATGGGTGCAAAACCAAGTTAGTCAAAGTGGGTAAACCCGAGAAAAAGAAGGTAGGGAAGTGTGAATTCGAAGAAATGCAACAGGCCCACCGACATGGATAGTGACCAGTTGGCCTATTTACCCTAATCAAATCGCTTGTTTGACGATGACTACAACAAAAATAGTTTCATTTGATGACGGGCTAACATGTAAACTTGAAAAAAAATCAGATGCAATAATAATAATATTAATGACAGGCTAACATGTAAACTTGCAAAA